>CAKAKQ010037615.1:0-11966 GCA_916700675.1 Helicolenus avius
CAACATTTAGAGTAAAATTTCTATTGTGACTTCATGATACCATAAAGTTCTTTTTCAATAACGAGTGTGCCGATAAATAGCTATTCTATCTAATAACTATTCATTCCAGAATTGTAAATCCCATCTGAACATTCCAGAATTTTAATGTAACACGTTCTAAATTCCAAACTGAACATTCCAGAATTGTAATTCCGCAACACGTTCCAAAATCCAAACTAAACATTCCGAAATTGTAACGTAACACGTTCTAAATTCCAAACTGAATATTCCGGAATTGTAAATCCCAACTGAACATTCAGTAACTGTAATGTAACAAGTTCTAAATTCCAAACTGAACATTCCGGAATTATAAATCCCAACTGAACATTACGGAATTGTAATGTAAGACTTTCTAAATTCCAAAATGAACATTCCGGAATTGTAATTTTGAACACATTCTGAAATCCGAACTAATCATTCCAGAATTGTAAATCCCATCTGAACATTCCGGAATTGTAACATAACACATTCTGAAATCTAAACTGAGCATTCCGGAATTGTAATTCCGTAACACATTCTGAAATCCAAACTAAACATTCCGGAATTTTAACGTAACAAATTCTAAAATATGAACTTATCATTCCGGAATGGAATGGTGATGGCCATTTTCAAAGGGGTCCCTTGACCTCTGACCTCCAGATATATGAATGAAAATGGGTGCTATGGGTACCCACGAGTCTCCCCTTTACTGGCATGTCCACTTTATAATAATCACATGCAGTTTGGGGCAAGTCATTGTCAAATCTGCACACTGACACACTGACAGCTGTCGTTGCTGTTAACGTAACACGTTCTAAAATCTGAACTGAACATTCTGGAATGTTAACGTAACACATTCTAAAGTCTGAACTTTACATTCCGGGATTGTAATTCCGTAACACGTTCTGAAATCCAAACTGAACATTTCGGAATTGTAAATCCCAACTGAACATTCCGGAATTGTAATGTAAGACGTTCTAAAATCCCAACTGGACATTCCGGAATTGTAATGTAACACGTTCTAAAATCCCATCCGAACATTACAGAATTGTAATGTAACACGTTCTAAATTCCAAACTGAACATTCTGGAATTGTAAATTTGAACACATTCTGAAATCCGAACTAATCATTCCAGAATTGTAAATCCCATCTGAACATTCCGGAATTGTAACGTAACATATTCTGAAATCTAAACTGAAAATTCCGGAATTGTAATTCCGTAACACATTCTGAAATCCAAACTAAACATTTCGGAACCTTAACGTAACAAATTCTAAAACCTGAACTGAACATTCCAGAATTTTAACGTAATCTGAATTTAACATTCCGGAATGGAATGGTGATGGCCATTTTCAAAGGGGTCCTTTGACCTCTGACCTCCAGATATATGAATGAAAATGGGTGCTATGGGTACCCACGAGTCTCCCCTTTACTGACATGTCCACTTTATAATAATCACATGCAGTTTGGGGCAAGTCATAGTCAAATCAACACACTGACAGCTGTCTTTGCTGTTAACGTAACACGTTCTAAAATCTGAACTGAACATTCCGGAATGTTAACATAACACATTCTAAAGTCCGAACTTTACATTCCGGAATTGTAATTCCATAACACATTCTAAAAGCCAAACTGAACATTCCGGAATTGTAACGTAACACATTCTAAAATCCAAACTGAACATTCAGGAATTGTAATTCCCAACTGAATATTCCGGAATTGCAATGTAACACGTTCTAAAGTCAGCCTGTGTGTTAGTCAGCCTGCTCTGATTGGCTAATGTGAATCAGCTGTCTAGCAGCAATCAAAAGTTGCCATGGTGATTGGACACTGCTGCAGTGGGGCAGTTTATAATGGGAGTTAACCAGAGACGTACATGTCATAAAAGTGCTTCTACGACATAAACCGTGACTCCTATCGCTTAGATTGTTCATGAGACCAGTTAGGAGTCTCTGATGAACAAATGGTGCGACATTTGGGTCTGTAGTGTCAAAAATGTGACCGCGGCGGCAATTTAGAAAAGTAGTAACTTTTTTCTCTGATCAACAAAATTCTGTAAAATTTAATATGGGCCGCTATGGGAGCGAAGCCTGCAGTTGCTCTCACGTTCAGGCACGTGTCGCCAAATGTGTAAGTCCGACTGATTCCATAGCTACATGACTGCGACCGGCACAAAAATACCTACGTTTTGATGTATTAATTGTGTATGAGGAATGGACGTTGTGGGCTAAGGAGCAATTTGTTCGGAACATTTTCCAAAGATTTCAAAGCTTTCCCGCACTCTAGCGATGATGTCACACACTCTAGCCATTAACGACCCACGCAATACACACCCATTATAAAATCTGAAACGGTCTGAAAATTTCACAAAATGTAAACTGCGATTTCGTGAAAACTGTGCCAGCTATCAAAGAATTTACATTTGGACAAATAAAGTCCCAAGTCTCGTGACCCGTTTAAACTTTTAATCCCGTTTCTACGTTAAAGTATGGCGACTCTGTATGGCCCCAAAGAGGAGTACTTTTGAGCACTCTTCACGTTGTTTTTCAATGCATTCCAATGGAGCAAAAAAAATCGCACTTTCGCGCGATTTTCTCGGGGGCCGCTGCGCGAATCTCTTAGTCAGGTCATAGCACACAATTCCCGATCATTCCGCACGTTTTGATGTACGTTTTGTAGATGTGCTGGCACCGCTGCGGGAGGAGTAGCGCGGCAATGTTTTGTGGGCGGAAGAAGCAGAATATTAAGAAATAAACGCGTCGGATTATAGACCAGTGTGCTTTGCACAAGGCTTTGCTTTGTGCTTCTAGGCACACTGGAATAAGCTGCCCATAAGCGAGGCATTATTTCCTTCCTGTGCTCCAGGGGGCAGAGGGAAATACCACTGAGGGTCCTATGAGCCCCTCAATTAGACACACAGACATGGGAGACTGAGAAACATTTCTGCATTTCCTCTATTTCAGTGCGTATGAATGTATGTGTGTGTATGTGTGTGTATGTGTGTGTGTGTGTGTGTGTGTGTGTTATCACCTCTCTAATCATGAACAGGGAAGTGACACCCACGCAGGAAGCACTGCACTGTTAATAGGCACTAATCTGAGGAAGTTTACAGACGTAACGCTCCTGATTTTTAAGACTAAGCAATATTAGGCGTGAGGTAAATGACTTCATGTGATTAATGTTTGTTTGGTTTCAGTAAACAAACCCCAACATCCAAAAAGCAGATGTTGTGTATGCTTGAGTGTTTGTTAATAATTAGGATCCCCATTAGATGACACAAATAATGATGAGCTAGTTTTCCTGCGTTCTGAATGTGTGGGACGCAGATGTGAGTTTATGTGTGTGTGATAAAATACAGGTTACTATTTTAGAAATTGCTCTCCTACGTCATTTTGACCTCCCCCAGGTGGCTTCATGCATGTTTAATATGTGTTGCATGTAAGCATGTGCGTGTTTCATGTTTTTGGGTGGGTGTGCTCAAGTGTGACTCTAATAAGCACTGTGTGTCAAACTTAAGTGTATGCAGTGCGGAAATGACCCACATTTTACTGACAACAGCTCTGCTGCCTGGTTAGTCATTACTGTATGTAATTTTCCCCAAAATGCATCTGTGCTCCACCACCCTACACACTGCTGGCCTCCCTGTAAACAGGCACACAGAAATCCCCTCCTCGACTACCTCGGGTCCACTTAATGAGTAAGAACGTTCAATTCAAGAGTGGTCATTAAGTAGCTGCACCTCCTTTTCCACCACTCCTTCATCCATCAGCCCCAGTTTGTGCCTCTCATATATCACCATTACAATCGAGTCACAGAACAAAACATCTGATTTTCTAAAAAGAAATATTTCCCTGCGATCTTTGAAAAACCCAGAAGATTGCTTTTTGGCCACTTGGAGTCAGCAGAATCAAGCTGTGAACACAACATTGACATACAACCACCTCTTACGTTGAAACATGTTAGAAAACAGTTGCTTATTTACGCATCCAGCAGATACGGAACAACACTTGGAGTCGTGTTTCTGTCCACCTGATGAATTTAAGTCCAGTATTCACTCCTTTCAGCTCTGTTTTTGGTCTCCACCAGCTCCGGAGAAAAACATCCTACTCTTTAGATGCAAAATACTCCACTATGCTCACCAGCTAGTCGCTAACTTTGTCTGTCTGCAGGGGCTAGGTAGGTAGCGTAGAGTCAGATTTTAGAGATTATTTGCTGGCAGCCAAAAACAACTATAAGACTGGTGAGAGGAAACCAAAACAGTAAATTTGCGAGCTAGAAACAGTGAGCTGAAACTCACTATAAAGCTCTGTAGAGCTGAGAGGAACTGCAGAGTCCAGTTATAATTCTCTGTTGGTTCATCACTATGAGCAAACCATTTCAAATACAAGTATATAATTAATACGAGAATATTGCCACTTTGCCACAAATGTTATTTTGTATGAGAATATTGTATTAAGTATTGACAAGAAACATAAATATATACCGATATAACTAAATCAAATTTTAGATCATGTTGTACATATTGACCGAGGAGAAGTGTCATTTCTGGCTACAATCTTTGTTTGGATTAGGGAAAAGAAGCGTAACTCCACTGTCTGTAGTTAAGATTTAAGAAAGCCCAAAAAATACATAAAAAAGATTGTGCAGCAAAGAGAATATTTTTTCATCCAGGTGGTTTGAAGACTTTTAGGATTCTGGAAATACCTTCAGTGTTGTTAAACGACCCTCTGGGTTTTCAAAGATTGCTGGGTAATTATTTTTCCAAAACTCTGATGCTTAAACTTGTGACTCAAATGTAATGGTAATACATGAGCGGCGCAAACTGGAGCTAACCTCCCATCATGCGTCTCTCCAGCTCTCACCACAGGGAAACGGCTAAAATGTCCACAAATCTCAGAGCGATCAGCCCTCTATTAATTCTACAAGCTGCTGTTTAACTCTCTGCATGTGCGTGTCCTGTGTGTCCTATCTGATTCCATACCTCTGACCAAAACTGTATGGTGGTTTATTTAAATAAGCTGAGTTGTATTTTGACAGAATTCCACAGTTTAGTGCTTTCTGTCAATCCGACCCAAAACCCTGTTCCCTTTCCACTCGCTGCCAACACTCACACACCACTACGCACACACACACACACACAGACACCATGATGGCAACTAGCCGAGCACACTTTCTCCCATCCAAATAGTCCGACAGCGGTTCAGCCCCAATAAGTTTGGACCAACAACAGACTGTGGCGGAGCTGCAGGAGCCTTTAGACCCGTTCCCCTCAACTAAACTCACCCCCAGACTGTTCAAAGCCAGCCTGCTACCCACAGGAACAATAACATCATCAAAACAGAATTATGCTGTTTTAAATTAATAGCAGGGTCTCATAAATCTGCATTTCCAGGGCTTTATGAGTATTTCAGACACACAGACAAACAGACCTTGGCTGATGGCAAACGTCTAGAGCACGGGGGTGAAATATTTGTCAGGTCTGTCAGTGTGTGTGTGATTTGTGAATGTATATACTTTATACTGCATACCGTTTTATGATACAGTATAAGCAGTAAGATTTGTGGTACAGCTCTGGGGTTCAGTGTAGCAGTGGGCCTCATTAGTCTTCTAGTTCTTTGAGACTTTGATCCCTTTAGCTTTGATTCACCTGCACACACACACACACACACACACAGACAGGCAAGGTCTGTCTCCAAAAACTACACACAAATTATAACTAAGAGTATCTGGAGTGTTAAAACTGGAAATGTTACTAAATCAAGCAAACGCAAAGATTTCACTTTTCATTTCTAGCTTGACTTTGAGTGTGGCGTTGATGGGGATGCAATGCTAAACGGAAGTGGAGGATTGTCCACACAGCTGGAGTAAATTACAACAAATTGTGATCTGTGGTGAAGAGCTAGAGGAACATTTAAAAAAAGCAATTATAAATTCTTTGGGAAAACGTTTTGCTTATTTAATTGTCAGTGTGGTACTCCAAAGTCAGCATTTGTCAATTGGGTTTGGGTTAGTATCATGAAGTGCATTTAAGACATTAGTATATTTTCTTTTTTTATTTAACCTTGCAAAACATTTTTTGGGATTAAAATCTTTCTTAGAGACTATCTATTGCCGGATACACACTATCTGAGAATCATGACGATTTTGGGACGGATTGCCCCCTCCCGACAATTTTCACCAAAGCCCAGATATTCTGATCATTCTAAAGGTTATCTTTCCAGATATTCTTGTGGTGTGAGGTATTTTAAGCGTGTTTTTACATCCCCGATTGGCTCCGAAGTCCATCCAAATCCGAATCGTAAATATTAAACACGTTCAGTATTTACAATCTGATATGCTGTTGTGTGTGAGGAACCCCGAGGACAGCCGATGACGCAGTCACGTGGGAAAAAATGATAGCCAATTGGCAACCAAGCTGACTGAAGAAGGACGGACAACAACTGGTAAATAGTCAGGTCATGGCGTCCGTGGCGAATGCAAACGCAAAGCATTAAGTAGTAGTAAAACGGACCTCAGAAATCAACGAGTTTATGTCTCCATGACTTCATCCTTATATTTTTATTTTTTCTTTGTGAATTTTCAGTACAAAGTAGTGCAAAAACTAACATCACTAATTCTTCCTGTCCCTCGTCCACCATGTTTGTCTACACTAAAGTCCAGGTTGATCGCGAGATATGTCGCGAGATTACCGGTTTTGAGAGTCGGGATTCTTGTTGTTCAGTTAGTGTGTGCTGCTTTGGTCATATCATTGCTCACCACACACTATAGGAACAAAAGTGTTATATGTACCATAACTTGTTGTTATGTGCGGGGTCTCAAACATTTTCAACATCTGGTAATTAGTCAGTTAGTTTGGGAGAGCCTTAAGCATGCTCATCTTACCAGGTAACCATGATATCTGTTTCAGGCAGGTGACACTGTCGGTCATCGGGGTTCAGGATCCTGGGAGTCAAGATCAGTGCAGCTTCCACAGACACCACAGCTCGAGACCTACAAACCAAACACACACACAGACACAGACAGACACACAGACAGACACACAGACAGACATACTGTAAAACAATCTGACAGAAGAAAACCTCACAGACTACTAGGAAAAGCACAAACGTGAGAAAAAGATTCTCTACTCAGAGAAAGAGCGCCTTGTACATTGTTACCTGTACACCGACACCTCGCCTGCCCCGAACGCCCCCACGATCAGATCTGCAGAGAGAGAGACAGAGAGAGAGAGAGAGAGAGAGAGAGAGAGCGAGAGAGTGAGAGAGAGACGGGAATAGAGAGCTTCAAAGAATGCCACAGATGGGACTGATTTCAAGGTCTCCAGCAATCTTCATCAAACACAGACTTCTCACATTTAATACACACACACACACACACACACACACACACACACACACACACACACACACACATTGTGATATTTCCTTGACATTGTGTCTGATATCACCATGCTTTTCTTTTCACACATGACTCAGCTCAGACTAAATTCATAAACACGACATGCGTTAATGTATGTGTTCGTGAGTTCATCGTGCATGTATGTGTGTTGTGTGTGTGTCTGCCGCGACACAGGGACCCCACGCTGCATTCCAGCGCCATTAGAAAGTTCACATCGATCCAATCACATTTCGCTGAGCAACAACATTTCCCCACAGCTCCTAATTGTAAGCAGCAACAGATTTCATCTATATGTGATTTTTTATTTGTTTTCATGGGTTTAGTGATGAACACACACTTTTAATTGGCTCTCACAAGTTTAAAATAGGGCCTGGTATTTAATGGCTGCGGTTAGGGGACACATACCAATGAAAGCCGCACATACATACACACACACACACACACACACACACACACACACACACAGACATGCACACACACAAGTGCTGATTAAAACAATGTGAAACTGAAGAGAGGCACTTAATGGATACAAGCCACCACTGCCAGACGCAGCAAAACTAAGTTGTGTGATCCTGAGAAAGACAATATAACCTCATGCTGCTTGGTGAAAAGCTGCAGCTAATTATTATTTTCATTATCAATTAATCTGTTATTATTTTTATGATTAATTGATTAATTGTTTGGCTTATATAAAATGATACAAAAATAGTAAAGATTGCCATAGAAACTATCCAAAAACTAGATTTAAGTCAGTTTACAATGACATAAAACTGTGAACAACACCAAATACTGAGAAACAGAGTAACTGGAAGCAACTATCAGTGTGTAAATGCTGTGGTAACCTGCTTCAGGCATTATTGGACTAAGCTGGTGGAAGTGTACTCTACTCTAGTATTTGCTTGTCATTTTGCTGTGCCTTTCCTCTCCCGCGTATTTAAGAAGAAAGGGACTAATTGAATCTGAGAGGAGGAACATCTGTTTCTGCCTTTGGCTGCAGTCACCGAGTCCCCCCGAAACCACAACATTAAACATTTAGGCCCTGTCCCTCTTCCCCTGCAGTGTGCTATGTCGCTATGTGAGTGTGTGGCTCTGTGTGTGTACTGTATCGAAAAGCCCGCAACGAGAAAGGACCTCAAGATGTGGGTTTTGCGGGGCAGTTGGAGAGGTACGGAAAAAGAGGAAAGAGAGCGCAGTAGGAGAAGGAAGGGGGATGATAGAGAGAAAGGGATAGTGCACTCGGCCTTTAAACCGCCATCTGTGAAAGCCATCAGAAGCAAGGTGTGTTTTCAGCAGACGGAGAGAGACAGAGAGGGACCACATCAGTCCCAGTCCAAATTCCTCCATCCATCCCGCTGCTGCAGTTGTGTAACCTGGAAATCCAACTCCACTCCTTCCATAGCTGTGAGTTTTTGATACAGTGGTTGTCTGTACTCCTTATCCTCACGCTTTTGTTTGCTCTCAAAACCCCCGCATGACATGAGACTGATTTGTGGACAGGGCACCTATGGGGTTAAGTGTGTGTGAGAGTGTGAGTGCGTGCATGACTGCACCGAGGGCTAAATCAAATAACGGCCCACTTTCCTTTTTATGTCAATCCCATTTCCTTACGCACAGGAAAGCTTGCCTGCCACTGTTGATTTGAGGTTAGTGTGTGTGTGTGTGTGTGTGTGTGTGGAGACACACCGAACCATACCCACACAGTGGGACACACCAGTGCGTTCACTCTCATATACACTCCACTCATTGATGGCCGGTCTATGTGCAGGTATAGTCTGTAACTGAGCTGCTTTAGCTGATGGTGTCTGTCCTGTGCTGTGAAAACACAACCTCCATCCAGAGTTTAGACAGACTGTCAAGCTGTCACTGGCTGCCTGCCCCGACTGCCTGTTTAGCTGCAGGGGACTGGCCTCCATGATGAAATGCCAAAGGTCAATGGCACTCAATGGAAAAGGAGGCGGTTTTCAGAGAGACATGGAGGATTTCTTAATTCTTGGATGCATGTGTGGGATTTTAAGGCTATTCGGTAACTTGCCAGCTATAACACACATGTTCAACACTCCCAATTTGGCCTGAAAAGTACATCTTTCACACTGCAGATGGGGGAATTGGCTTGAACAAATTGGGGAGGACTTTCTCAGGATTGACTATTATGGCAGGTTTTGTTTAAAAAGTACATTTGGGGTATATAATTATAATACTGAGGGAACAAGAAACATGCAAAAGAAATTGCTCCAAAACAAGAAAAAGGAACCAATTTGATCACATTGACGTATTTTAAGATGAAAAAGACAAAGTAGAAAAGAGGGTCACTAAATATTCGAGTAGACATGGAGCCCAGTAATAAATTTTACACCTACTTACCGACCTAATGACCAACCTAATGACCCCTCGCCACCACACACATCCAAATCACTGACCCTGACGTGTCTCTGTCTGTAACTCTCTCAGCAAGTCGTGTGATTGACAGGTCAAACATTGTTAGTTTTTGCACTTTGACCTCTCGGCTGAACCTGAAATGCACCCTGGGGCTATCTGACCCCCTTCCGATACACAGCTGACCCTAACCTTAACTCCAGCCTTTAGCCTGAACCATACTCTGCTTACTAGCCTCCGCTGCAGTAGACCATAATGGTACATGTTCACAGCATCCGTCCTTTCCACGCTTCCCATTCATTGTCTACGTAAGCAGCCGTGCAATGCATTCAGGTAGCGTGGCGGCGTGATTTGAGAGACGGGGCGTCACGTTGGCTGCTCCTCATTTTCATAAAGTTGAGGTCTAGGCTACTTTATGCAAATCAGGGGCGTCCGGCGCTTCTCTGAGCCTCTGGAAACTCACGATGACCTTTTAAACTAAGCGTTGTCGATCCAAAATAAAGACAGAATCAGAAATTGCATGGCTTACTTCTCACAGAAACACATTTCAGTGAACTATTCTGGTTATATAAGAGAGGAAAGTTTCCAAACAACCCAGTGGACATGTTCCGTTGGTGTGGGTGACATTTGTGTTCCTGTCATGTTGTGTCTTTCCATCTTTAATTTCCTACTGTAAGCTATCAAATAAAAACACCAATAAAACAAGTCCATTAAAGCTAAAAGTGGAGCTTCATCGTCATCTTCCTTCTGTCTGTGTTCCTGCAGCAGACTAATGACATTTAACATCTATGGGAGCATATGGCGGCGTTAGCAGGCCTCTCTGTTCAGTCCTCTCATAATACTGATCAAACATCCCTGGCTCCTTTGAACAGTGTGACTTTACTACCCTGCTAACGACACTCTGGATGTGTGTGTGTGTTTCACTTCCGCCAGCCAGCTCTCTAATGACAGACGACACAAGTGCTGCACGTTTGTGTGTGTGTGTGCATGTTTATATGGTGTGTGTGTGTGTTGGCTGAAAGCTATGCCACCCATGAGTTTCTACTCCACTTCCTCCTCCACCAGCCCGAGTTTCAACCTGTAACCCCTGACTGTGTATTTACTGTACAATGTTTTCTCTAATTCGGGATTGCTGATTTGCACAGTGGGTCTGCACAGGGTCTAGCTTTGACCTAAAGCCTGGCACTCGCTCAACACACACTCTCCAGCCGCCAGTGAAACTGATCACAAGCCACACATGTGAACTTGTGTGTACTCCTGTGTGTGTATTTCCCTTGATATCCTGTTTGTGGAATGAAGAAATCTGTTATTACAGTAGAATGAAAAGGAAAGAAAGGGGGAAAGGGGAGTGGAGGCAAAGAAAAGAAAAAGGTAAAACTAAACAAATTCTCCTTTTCAGCTTAATCTGTGGAAGCACAAAGCCGGAGTAACGCTGGGAGCAGATTGGCTTTAAATTAGGGAGAAAATGAGGTAGTAAAACAGTGGTTTTACAGACCTGCTTTGTTTCAAATGGATTTTTTTTCTGTACTAAAAACTCTTGTATATAAACAGTTTTGCACTCGTATAAAAAAATCCCCTCCTTCTCAGGTATGTTTTGTCAGAAGGTGGAGGTTCTGGTAAAGTCAGTAGGTGGCATATAAAGTGTGTCTGCATGTAATTTGATTGCACGCTGCATTGTCTGCTCACAGTTTTAGGGATACGGGTCGAGGCTTGAATGTCTGGCAGACCGAACATGCGGATAATGTATTATTATACCTCTTTCTCTCAATCTTGTGTTTTCTCTCCTACTTCAGTACTATAAATCCCTGAAGAATGGATGCGGCAGCAGTTCATTGGCACTCATCCCTATACCCCCTTCGCCTGACTGATGACTTTACCAGAGAAGAGGAGGAAAGCCATACAGGAAAACATGGGGATGGTAGTGGAGGAGTACATGGGGGTTGGGGAGGGGAAGCATGAAATGTGGAGGTCAAGAATGAAGAGGAGGGGAGGCTGTAACGAGAGGAGCTGGAAGGAAAGTGGAGAAGTGGAGGAATGCAAGTCTTAGAAAGAATTTTGATTATAACATGGGGAGTTAAGCAGAGAAGGGTTGACTTGTTGAGTGTGAGGATTTACCAGGATACTGATTGTTGTCCAGGTCTTGGCCTCCTCTCAGGGTGAATCCGTATCCCGGCAA
>CAKAKQ010037617.1:0-10358 GCA_916700675.1 Helicolenus avius
CGAAGCCTATTCAGCAGACCAGAAGCGGCGTGTGTGTCAGTGCCTGAAGGACAACATTGACAAGCAGCTCCAGCCTCACAGGAGGGAGCCTTCCTATCCGCATTTCGAACAGGTATGCCACATGGACACGCACATCTACTGTAGGAGCATTTCCAATTTCGTTTGAGGCCACAGATGAATCAGAGAACACATGAACACATGGGAATGCATATATTTGTGCATCACAGACACCCCGTGAACACCACACACTTCCAAGCATATACACGCTCTCCTGCACCTCACATTACCATTACCACCGGCATGATTTCCCACTAAGCTCTTACATTTCTTTGGGCAAGTTTAATGCCGCCTTTTATCTATCTGGATTTGACTAGTTGCACTGCTTTAGTGGAGTGTCAACTCAGTGCAATTTAAGCCCTTCCTGGCTCTGTTCAGTTAAGCCAAAAGAGAGAGATTTTTTAGCAAAAGAAGGTTTCTGTTACTGCACTTCATGTAGCGTATATTAACTAAGCTTTGCCTTGTGATTTGTATTTGTTGTGATCGTTTGAAACGCCGAGTCCTGAGGATCGCGAGTATTTTCTCAGTGTGCCAGTTGACCTGTGGTGTGGTGACAGCAGCGATGTATAAAAACTACATATTGAAACAAAAAACTCTCAAATTCTTCAGTGTGATTTGAGTTTGGAAAGCCAACTGCTCTATTTTGTCTTTTCACTGACATATTTGTGTTTATGTTCAGCTTCCATCTCACAGTACAAAGTCCTGAGCAGTTTTCCTTTAAAATAAATGTGCTTACATGTTAGCAAACAGTCGCTTATTCACACATCCAGCAGATACCGAGCATCATGTTTTTGCTTACCTGATGAATTTAAGTCCAATATTCACTCTCCTTGTAGCTCCCTCTTTGGTCTCTACCAGTGGGCAACCTGTGGTTCTGAAAAGTGAAGCCAATGCTGAAGTGCCTTAAACTTGCATTTTTTCTAACAGCCAGCAGGGGGCGACTCCTCTGGTTGCAAAAAGAAGTCTGATTGTATAGAAGTCTATGAGAAAATGAGCCTACTTCTCACTTGATTTATTACCTCAGTAAACATTGTAAACATGAGTTTATGGTCTTGATCGCTAGTTGCAAGTCTTCTTCAATACAGCATGATGTTCATTTAGTAAATTACGGTCCCATTTAGGGTCAAATACACCATAAAGCAGGGGACGCTTTAGGGCGTGGCTACCTTGTGATTGACAGGTCGCCACCATAGCATTGTCTGGTCTGGGAGTTGTCAGTGTTTTCGTCATAGAACTTTAACCCTTTCACAGCGTGTTTTCAGTTCATGAAAGTTAATTATAAACTTTTTACCTAAAAATGTCTTATTCATTGTTCGTTTGTACTTGGCTCCACCCTTACGTGTCAGTTCTGGTTGCAAAAAAAACAAGATGGCGACTGTCAAAACGCCGAACTCGAGGCTTCAAAGCAGCAGTCCGCAAACCAATGGATGACCTCACAGTGACTACGTCCACTTCCGATATACAGCCTATGGTCTCTACCAACCCCTAATGGAAATATCTGGCTCTTTAGCTGCTAAATGCTCCACTATGTAGTCACTAACTTTGTCTGCTATTTGGTGCCGGGCAGATTTTTTTTTTTTGCTTCTTTTTGTAGAAATAGTTGCCTTCTACGACCAAAAATAATGCGATGAGAGTGAAGCAGCACAGTCAATTTACGGGCCAGAAAGTTGCTAAATGCTCCACAGAGGTATGGGAAACTGCAGAGTTGGGTGATAATTCTCTGTAGGCTCATCACTACGAGTGACCACATTAAAGGTACAGTGTGTAGGATTTGGCGGCATCTAGTGGTGTGGTTGCAGACTGCAACCAACAGTGGTAACGCTGTTCGTCTCACTCAGAGGTCATCCTTACCATAATAACACAACTTTAGGAGCAACAGAAGTCAGGCGGCGGCTGGCGGTACCACGGTTTTGCACTCTGCAGCTCACGTTACGGCAGTTTTCGAAGCATACCGGAGAACTACAGTGGCATTCAGGTAACGTAAAACGCAAAAGGCTGTCGCTATATAGCTAGTGTTTGGTTTGTCCGTTCTGGGCTACTGTAGAAACATGGCGGAGCAACATGGTGGATTCGACTAGATATGAAGGGCTCATTCTAAGGTAACGAAAACATGCTTCTTAGTTTCAGGTGATTATTAACAAATAAAAACATACTTATGAATATTATATTTCATTTCTGCTAATAGATCCCCCGAAATATAACACATTGTACCTTTAAATAAAAAAACTGATTTCAGCTGCTTGTTCCTTCTTGGGGGAAAAAAAAATCACATTTGTAGACCTGTTATACTTTTTGGAAGCATTAAAATGGATCAAATCAAATTGACTTTAATCCCTTACTCATAATGTAGCACAGTGGTGCTGTTAAGGATGGACTGTAACTGATCTTTAAGTGCTCACTGGGCTCACTCCAGTGCCCTGATTAAGAGGGTGGCTGCTGGGGAGCAGTGAATGAGATGACTGTGGCCCAATTTGGCGTTATCTAGGGAAATCTACTCAACCATATATATCATTTTTATTTTCCTGTCAGGTTCTCTAATGCATATAGTGGACATTTTTTGCAAAAAACTGTGTGAGTTAATCTGACCAACTAGATCTATTCACGTGGAGCAGTATTCAGAGCTGTGAAGGTGTGATGTAATCAGGTCTGTAACGTGCATTTAATTATATGGATTTTAGCCGATTATTCAAATGCTTTTTTTCTTTTCTTTCATTGTGGATGAACAGCAGTGACGTCATTCATTTCAAAGCAGTCCAACCCAGTTAATTTCAGTTTAGCTGCGAGGTGATTAAAAGGGATAAATAGCCTTGTGTGGAGATACCACACCTGTTGTACATTAGGGGTTCATTTCATCAGCACATGAAAGAGAGAGAGAGCGAGGGACAAGCTGACAGTCTTTCATGCCTTTCTCTCTCTGCATGTGTTTATATCCATGTACACTGTATATGTGTTTGTGACAATCTGTCACAATCAGTCTGACAATATCACATCATTCAAATGCCTCCTCAAAACCCACCTGTTTAAACTGGCCTACTCTCTCTGGTACTCATCATCACCCATCCTATGTGTCTGTACAATTATGTCTCTGTCACGTCCTGTTGTTTTTATATTGTTTTATCAGTCTATGTTTTAAATTGATTCTTGTAAGGTGTCCTTGGGTGTCCAGAAAGGTGCCACTAAATAAAAAGTATTATTATTATTATTATTATTATATGTGCCCAGGGTAAGGGTGAGACCTGATTACCCAGAAGAGTAAATGACCCAGAACTTGGCCCGTATTTGAATATTCTCCTATATTTGAATTACTTTAGGGTGAGCTTTATGACATTTTCCCCAATAATTCAACAGATTTAAACATTGTTTCAAAGATAAAATGCTTGAGCTTCCAAACAATATTTTACTGCTACAGTGTTTTCCTGCAGGAATGTGCGTACAAATATTGTAGCTTTCAACAGCAACACAATGGGTATTGTACGTGTTGCTTTCCTTGCCTGTTTCCTCCCGTGATCAGTATCAATTAGGTGCACCTGGCTGGATGAATGAACACGTTTACACACACTGCAGTGTTCAATACGTTCAATAACAAAACAGCTTGGAAAGCAAGCTAAATCACGTAAGTCAATTCCCAAACTCTATTGTTCTTTATTGACCGAAGCAGCGTATTGATCATTATAGACATGGTAAAAAAAAAAAAAAAAAACACCCTGATTGATTGCTTTTCCAATTTCAATTAGTATTTAAGTCGTGCAATGATCCTTGTAGGAAATTTCCTTGGCCCCCGTGTTAAAGCTTTTTGTGACTGGTAATTAATTATGCTTATTAAAGCTTCATCTGTTTTCTTTCATAAGTGAGTCTCATAGGAGGAGACACGATCTCTGCTCCACCACGATCTTTTGCCTAATGACGTCTAATCACGCACATGAAATGTTATATCATGCTTCCAATCCCATTGTATTGGATACGTTTATGTAATGCCCCCGAGGTCAAGATGAGTCATCAAATATACATATACATATATATACATTTTTTACAGGAAGAGAAAAAAAGACAAATGTAGCACATGACGTGAGATAAATGAACAATTAACACAGAAACACAGGATTATAACTTTGGAAATTTAGTATTTAAATATCAATATGACTAATCACACAACACAGCTCGTCATCAACCTATATGATATATGATATAATATAGTAATAATGATGTTTTTGGTCATACAATGGTGTAACGTATCTTATGAAAAGCTATAATTGTTGTAATTTTTTTGTACGTTTAGGCAACAACACTACTTAGTTAGATGTAGGAAAAGATTGTGGTTTGGGTTAACATAACTCCGGTACTAAGTGGTTAGTAGTTATGCTGCAGTTCCTCGACTGTATAATCTAGCTCGAATAAATATGGCTGAATATCCGAGTCAGCCAAAACACTGTAAAATGTATCCTCGTCCATAACATCCTCTCGCACTCATATTTTTGGATGCCTTTTTAGCTGTTAGAAACATAACTAGTTTGCAACAGAAGCAAAGAGAACAAGTAAGTTCTGTTTTGGAGCGGCATCTACTTCATGCCCCCCCGGCTACCCACAGGCGGAGACCAGAGTTCAAGCTGAAGTAGCTTGTAGTTTCTTCCATATCCCAAGTATGTCACAGTTACGTCACTGGGGTACGGAAGAACAACAGATTTTGCAGCTGTGCCCCAGAGACACAGAGAACATGCTGCAGGCTTTTTTCACACTATACAGTACATCTAACTCAGATAGGTAGAGAGACAAGGTTGAAAATTGGTAAAATTTTCCCTGTAAGTTACGTGACAAAAAAATTTTGATTTCTGGTTTCACACAGGAAACGAACAGCAGTCTCCTGATCAAAAGCCCAGTGTTTTTTGACCCACCCATCCACCCCAACCTTCTCCCTATATGCTGCGTTTGTCTGCCATTATACTTCTTGGTTCACGATTACGTGAATTACATACAAATTGATTTGGTGTGATATATACGATTTACAGTGCATTACTTTCATAGGTATAGCTACGAACGGCGTATGAGAACAGCCTGAACGGCGTGATCATAAAATAGTGATTTCATCTACATCTCAACCTTAGATGCCTCAGTTTTGCTGTTTGTTGACCGAAACAAGATGAAAAACAGATTTAGCTGTTAAAATGCTTATGTGGATGCACGTTATGGTCACGCAGCGTTTTCAGATTTGGCCAGGTTAGGGTGGACATGGTTTCAGACACTGATGTTACCATAGCAGTGAAATTATACATGCAATTGTGCGTGGATGTCCTACCCTGTGGAGTTATTCCTGTACACCTTCTTTGTGCAGTTATTAGAACCTTTTACTGTAATCTCTTATTAAATGGAAACCCGACCGGTGTCCTGAAGGCAAGAGAATACACGTTTAATCACAACATTTTACATCCAGACAAATTAGTTCACTTTTGATTGCATTTCTCCAGAGTACCTTAGAGGCAAATAGTTTGTATTCAGTCAACTCCAAGTGTGTTTAATTATATGCAAATCGGCTTTGTCAAGTACAGGAGATATGAGGGAGATGCCTTTGTAGTGTTCTATCTGATGCAGGGGAGCCTTTAAAAACAAAGTGTCCTGTATATTTCGCTTGGGAAAGCTCCTTTGGGTATTTTCACTTTGGCAAAAGAAAGGAGGGCACATTCCTATAGATAGACATGTGCAGACACATGTGGGTCACATTCTTCCACAGACAACCACTGCATTAGATAAATACATTAAAACAATGAATACGAATATCTGAATCACACTAAAGGATCATAAACTGTATATAGAAAAAAGAAGTCCCACTCCTTCTGGTGGACCCCATGGGACCTTATTATGGAAAACAATATGTACGGTAGTCAACGGCGAGAGACAGATACAGTATATTTTGAATTGCGCCATGAATCACACATATGATGTTTGTCAATTTAAACTATAATTTTGCAAGTCAGCAAAGTCACAGTTCGTCATAAGTTTTTCATAGTATCATTTAGTTTTGCTTGAAACCGCTCAGTAAACTACAACTCTTGTCTCGCACAACATACGTCACCAACACTAGCTAGCTAGCTAAATGAAACGTTATCTTACCTGACGTGTTATATCCAGAGACGCCTGGTATCTTTATCAGCCGAGAACGAGTCAGACCTGTTGCTCGTGTGAGTTCATCCCAGTACGAAACACACTACTTGTCGTAGCTTCAGCGTCAGAGACGTCACTTACGAGACTTTTGGGTGTGTAGTGTTTCTAATTACGTATTTTCACAGTCTCATACTTCAACAGTTTTACAACAAACTGGGACTTTCTTGACTTGCAAAATTATTTTTTTAAATTGACAAACATCATTTGTGTGATTCATGGTGCAATTCATACAGGATCAACAAAATATTTGTCTCTCGCCGGTGACTACTGTTCTGATTTTTTCCAAAATAAAGTCCCATGGCGGTCCACTGGAAAGGGGAGGGACTTTGCCTCTCTTTAAGAAGCGGAGGCAGTCACCGTCACGTCACCCGTTGGTTTGTGGACTGCCGTTTTGAGGTCTCGAGTTCGTCGCCATCTTGGCTTTTTGCAACCAGAAGTAACACGTGTGAGGGTGGAGCTACAACCAAACGCTGAATAAGACATTTTTAGGCGACCAAAATGATACAATCAACTTTCGTGAACTGAAAACACACCGTGAAAGGGTTAAAGCTCTAAGACAAAAACACGGACAACTCCCAGACCGGACAACGCCGTGGTAGCGACCTGTCAATCACAAGTTAGCCCTGCCCTAAAGCACCCCCTGCTTTATGGTCTATTTGACTGGGACCATAATTTACTAAATGAACATCATGCTGTATTGAAGAAGACTTAGAGACTGAGACCATAAACTCATGTTTACAATGTTTACTGAGGTAATAAATCAAGAGAGAAGTAGGCTCATTTTCTCATAGACTTCTAAACAATCTGACTTCTTTATGCAACCAGAGGAGTCGCCCCCTGCTGGCTGTTAGAAATAATGCAAGTTTAAGGCACTACGGCATTGGCTTAAATTTTCAGAACTGGAGGAAGCCCACTGCTTAAAATCCGTCCCCTTGATAGATATAATGATAAACATGTGCACCTTGATTCAAGCTCTTTCCCCAATCATTGGGGTTCAAAACATCTCAGAGAATGTTCCAGTAATTCGACATGGGGGAATATTCCTTTGGTAGTGTTTCTAACTTCATTTCTGCCGCATTGTTACTGCTGAGTCAACACTAGAACTTACTGAATAGAGTGTATCTTTGATGCACAGTGTGTATCCCTGCCAGTGAGGGAGAATTGCAGCAAAGGGGCTTTAGAAAATTACCCATTAAATCACACATTTCCCTTGTGTCAGAAACTGCATTTGTCCTCACATGCACAAAGCCGAGTAAATCCAAACTTAGCTGAAGCATGCACTTTACGCAAGAGTCGTGTTCGAAGTGTGCAGAGAGAGCAGAATCCACTCCAAAGGGAAAACACACACACTGTAGAAATCACACCCATTCCACCTACCGGTGGTGCTTTGTTCATTCATGTTTTTCCAACAAACGGGGTTACTCCGTCACAGGGTTGTTGTCAGCAGCTGCCCCAGTTCCTCCAGTCCCTGAACGCTTTGAATGCTTCCTTTTGGAAAAAATTTGGATATGTGCCCTTTTCACTTCTTCTAATCCTCCAGTCCCTCTGCGAGTGGGGCACGATGGGAGTTTGCCAGTTTCTATTTTGTGCGGAGATTCATTTAAAGTCAGCAGATGTTAAACGGGGGATTTAGGGCAAATGTTTATGATGACTAACCCCAACTTGAGTAACTGATGCCTCTCTTTGTCTCCGGCGGTTTCACTCTGTCAGCGCCGCACCACGACAGAAATAAAGACAGAATAGTCTAACGTGAAATTTTAGATACCACAAAATATCTTGCAGCAAAGTGGTCCATGACTTAGATGGGAGGAGGTCAATGGAGATGAACAAGGTGATGTCACACTGTCGGGTGTTACAACGGAGGATGATGCTGGATAGAGGCAGCAGTCAGTCTGGGAGAATTTGCCAAAATATTTCAATAAAATCGTTAAAAAAAAAAAATTGTCAATCCCCTCAGTAAATTGCCAAGTCATCATGATTTACAGAAAATTAATTTTACATTACATTCATTTTAGGTTTTTAATTTCATTTTAGTTGATTTAGCTAACATATTAAAACTCCAAATGAATTCAGATTATAATAATAGGTATAACAGAATATGTGTTCATGACTTGACTTGTTTTGTATAATATGCAGGCTGTTTTCATACACCGTTCGTAGCTATACCTACGAAAAGTAATGCACTGTAATTCGTATATATATCCGACAAAAACAATTAATATGTAATCCACGTAACTGTGAACCAGGAAGTATAAAGAAAGACAAATGCCGTGTATAGGGAGAAGGTCGGGGTGGATGGGTGGGACTTTCGCCACTTCCAGAGTTAGTTTAACCCAAACCACAATCTTTTCCGAAACCTAAGTAGTTTTGTTGCCTAAACGCATGAAAAATGAGGAATAACTTTTCGTAAGCTATCATACGGGACTTTTGCACAAGACACCCCGTGTGAAACCAGAAGTTTGATTTATTTTCACGTAACTTCCGTACTTACGTTACGTCACTTCTGAGTTATTTTAACCCCCCAAAAAATCTTTTCCTAAACCTAACTAAGTAGTTTCGTTGCCTAAACCAAACCAAGTTGTTTCCTGTGAAGACGGAAGTTTATTTTGAAAAAATGAGAAATAACTTTTCAATGTAAGAAATCATACGAACCGCTATATGAAGATATTGCAATATTATATTACAAACTATAAACTTCAGCAATGCTCTCATATACTGTTTAAAGTGTGTGATCACTGTTCAATATCTATTTATTTCACATCACATATGTCACACTGTGACATCACATCCTTTACAGGGGCGAAACAAATGTGACTGTACCTTCACTGCTTTTGGCCTTCAAAGTAAAAGCAGGAAGGTTGAAAAATGTTTTAATGGTCAGGGATCTGTAATCAGAATCAAGGAGTTTTAATTGTGGTATCTTAAATCAGAGCTCCAACAAGCTTAGTACACTGTACATACTAAACTAATAATTAATAATACATATTCATTATTTCCGTCTTCATGTAAACAAACACTTACCCTTGTGGTCTGGTGCGCCACAGCCACTATAAGCCCGTGAGCTCTTTCCTTGGAAAGCTTCCGGTACATTCTTGTCTGGGCAGCATTAGCCACTAAGCCGCTGGAAAAATAAATTTGTTCAGCTGCACACACACACACACACACACACACACACACACACACACACACACACACACACACACACACACACACACACACACACACACACACACGCGCTCTCAAATGAATGAGAATTAAGGCAGGAGTGGCCATTTTGAAAATGACAGCCACACTTCATCACATACAGTTAGTATTTGATGAGCAATGCTGGCACTCCTTCTCTGAGAAAAACAAAGAGAAAAGCAAACTATATCAAACGAGATCTTCTACATGAGAGCACAGGCTCACATGAACACTGAAAAAAAGATGGCTGCTGCTAATGAACAAAGTGTGTCTGTTGAGGTTTGGAGGCAGCTTGTTCTGTTCTCTCTCTCTCTCTCTCTCTCTCTCTCTCTCTGGCTGTCTCATTTCACATTTATGAGAATCTGTTTTAGCTGCTGAAGGGGTTATAATACAGCATTTATGTTGGAGGAAGCAGTGACGCAGTACGACGACAAGGACCATCTCTGTCTTACTCTCTCTCTCTCTTGACTTGTCAAACTGTTCGTTCATGATGCATTTAAAGAAAGTGGTGGTCTCTCCTCGCCTCTGTCTTCTCATTCTATTCGTGTCCCTCCACCCCGGGCTAACTCGATCCATGATACATGAAGCTCTGGACAGATAGGAAGTGTCAGTGAATATGCATCTTTTTGAACTGCATATCTCACTACTAGGGCACGCTGAATCTTAAGCAGTAACACAAAATAACAAACCCCAAATAAGCTGGTGGCTTCAGGATTTATCAGAAAACTGAATAATTCATTCCCAATTTTTCCCATTTTGTCTATAAACATTTTTAAAAGGCCACACACACTGGCAGCATCTCGACACACGTCAACTTCTCAGGATCTACTGTATTTCCCAGCATTGCGTGTCAACTCTTCAGAATAGCAGTAATTTCACCACATTCGCTCCCCTGATTGGCACATGCTGGTTACCCCGACCGCTTCTTCCGTCTGCGTGACGCATTCTCTGAGTGCTACAAGTAT
>CAKAKQ010037622.1:0-16749 GCA_916700675.1 Helicolenus avius
CGTTATATCCTATATCAGCGTCATAGGCTCTGACTTTAGTCACCAAGTGTCCTGCGTTCACATTGCGGGGAATCTCCTCCACACCTTCAGCAGAACCGTTAGAGCTGACTGGATACAGGATGACTGGAGCGTTGTCGTTCTGATCCAGAATGAACACGTTCACTGTGACGTTGCTGCTTAGTGACGGAGTTCCAGAATCTGTGGCAACAACTTGGAACTGGAACGTTTTCAGAGTCTCAAAGTCAAAACTTTTTAGAGCCAAAATATCTCCTTTTTCAGAGTTTATGTTGAGAAATGAAGTCACTTTATTATCTTCCCTTCCATCTCTGAGAATATGATATGAAATAAGTGCATTGTCTCCCTCGTCACGATCAAAAGCTCTGACAGAAAACACAGAGGCTCCTGGCTCATTAGCTTCAGTGACATAGAAAGTATATGGACTCAGTGAAAACTCTGGACTGTTGTCATTCACATCTGACACCACAACGCTTATTGTCTTTTTAGATGATAATGGAGGTTGACCAGCATCTTTTGCAGTTATTGTCAGCTCATATTGTGACTGTTTCTCTCTGTCCAGAGGAGATTTAGTCACTAATGAATACATTTTGTCCTGTAATGATGGCGATAAAGTAAAAGGAACATCTTCTCCAATGGAACAAATTACTTTTCCATTGAGACCAGAGTCCAAGTCATTTACACTGATAAGAGCAACTGTAGTTCCAGGTCTGGAATCTTCAGGGATGGAGCTTGAAAATGAGGTAACTTCAATCTCAGGTGCATTATCATTAACGTCTATTATCTTGATAATGACGCTTTTTTCTGTTGTAAGAGGAGCCAGACCTTTATCTGAAGCCTCAATTTCAATTTCATATTTGTCCCTCTCCTCATAGTTTATTAAACCTTTAACAATTATCTCCCCTGTCGATAGATTGATATCAAAAAGATTTAACATATTTTGACTCATACTGTTGCTAAATGAGTAAACTACATCTCCGTTTGGTCCTTCATCTAAATCAGTTGCATTCACTTGTGTTACAGTGGTACCTACTGGAGAATTTTCAGAGAGCGTTAAAGAATAAACATCTTTAGAGAAAACAGGTACGTTATCGTTAACATCTAAAACTTTTATGAGAATATTCATAGTACCAGTTTTCGGAGGTTTCCCTCCATCCAGTGCAGTCAGCACTAATGCATGACTTCCTGCAGTTTCTCTGTCTAAAGATTTTTGAACAACCAATATAGGTATTTTCCCATCCTCTCCTTTATCTTTAACTTCCAAACGGAAGTGATCGTTTTGACTGAGTTTATACTGCTGCACGGAGAATTGACCACTGTCTGGATCCCGTGAGGCTTTTAGTTTAAACCGTGCTCCGGGTAACACAGACTCTGAAATTTCCAACGCCGTCTCTTTCTCTGGGAAGCTGGGAGAATGGTCATTTATATCCAGCACTTCAACTCCTACGTAGTGGACCTCCAGTGGGTTTTCTAGCACGGTTTTCAGATTTATTAAACACGTACTGCTCTGCGCGCACACCTCTTCTCTGTCAATCTTTCGGCTCACATACAGGACACCGTCGTTCTGATTTACATGGAAAAGAGGATCCGCATTACTAGAAACAATCCGATACTTCCTTTCCTTCAGTGAGCTTTTATCTAATCCCAGATCTTTTGCTATATTTCCAACCACAGTTCCTTCGTTAACTTCCTCGGATATTGAATATCTTATTTGAGCCGAAGCCACGCTCCACAAAAGCACAGCAACCACGCAGCCGACCAAACATCCTCTCGCCCATCGTCTCTCGTAGCTTCTTTGTTCCATGGTTAAACCCGAAAACATCAGTAATTCCTCACGAAAAAAATAACTGCGTTATAATGATCCAATCCAACTCTTCCAAGTGTGAACATATTCATCCTCCTCTTATAACGACAGACATGACGACCAACTAGAGTATTTCCAAAGGCAGCTGGAAGCTGAAAAACGCTTGCGATAATGTCGAGTTGCGGACTAAATAAAGAGGTGGAACCAAAATGCCAGGAAGACAGCTCATGTAATGCTTTTTTGTTCTATTACACTGACACCATGCGATCTAAATTCTCACTGCAGAAAGTAAAAAAGCAAGTTACACTTTAGCTTGATGCTACATTGTCTTTGTCTGTTTTTATCTCGAAATAGTGCCCCGTCAGATGAATGAAAGAAATATGTTGTGGCGCTCACTGTCAACAGAAAACATCCCTTCAATAAAGATAAAGAGCAAAGCCTCTTAAAATGTCAAGAGTATTATTCTCAACACGTGAAACTATATTTAAAAATCAAGTGGAATGATTCAAAACGCTGAAATACACTCAGTGAGTGGTTTGATGTATTGTTTACAACTCACTATCACATAGTCAACCAGAGCCCTCACGTTCAGCACCATGGACAGAGATCACAACTAGCTTCCCTTCTGTCAGCCATTATCCGGTATGAGTATTTTCATTCCTTTTAAAGTATAATTGTGGCTTTTTAATATAAAGCTGTCATACTGTCCCGCTGTATTTCCGGACGGGTTATTACGTGTTTCCTATGGCTGAGTATGATGTGGCATGATTCACCTCATGGGATTACGCACGCCCAACATTAAAACAATGGTCACTTACGTCAGCCTTTGAAAAATACCCCAAAAGTGTAAAAAAAACAAATAAATCGAAAAGAATGAAAAAACATCAGTGAAATAAGCTCAATTATTCTTTTTTTTTTTAAATTACATGACCTTGTTACAAAAAAACAAAAACTACCAGCATCCATCACTCATTCAAGAGAAATGCATACAGGGAAACAGTGCGCAAAATCAATTATTTTTGAATAAATGTCAGTACATTCATTGGCTTTTCAAAATTGTGACCAACCTAGACAACTTCTAGAATTGAGATATAAAATGCTCTGTCTCTGGATATGGCGTCCTACACCAGGTCTCCTTATAACGAAAGAAAATGTGTCCTTAATACCACAGCTGACACGCAAAAACTTCCATGAAGAAAATGACTAAACAGAGAAAGAACTTTACTTAAAATGCCTTAGGCCTTACCTCTCCAGATGTCCTCCTCCTATCAGGGAGCACTAGTGTGTTGGCATGGCTGCCTGGGACTATAGTAGATCCTATACTCATTCTGGGTCCAACTAACATGTACCGTTTGTCTCCAGATCTGTACTGGATGCTGTGACACAGTGTTCCATCATAATTAGGCTCTTGAAGATATTTAGAAGTATAGTCGGTGGATTTAGAGCACTGCATTGCGATCAGCACGATGATACTGATGAGAAAAAGTGTTGAAACTGATCCCAAAGTTATCATCAGGTAAAAAGTCACATTATTATCTTCATCATCCTTTGTTGCACTTTTAACATCAGAAGCAGCAAAAGCCTCTTTGGGCTCCACAACTTTGACGATCACAGTAGCTGTTGCTGAGAGTGAAACGTTCCCATTGTCTTTCACCAGTATGACCAGTTTATGCTCAGCCTCGTCCGTCTCTGTGAATGAGCGAAGTGTTCTGATCTGTCCTGTATAGCGGTCCAAACCAAACAGACTGTGGTCAGTAACTTCTTGCAGTGAAAACAGTAACCAGCCGTTATATCCTATATCAGCGTCATAGGCTCTGACTTTAGTCACCAAGTGTCCTGCGTTCACATTGCGGGGAATCTCCTCCACACCTTCAGCAGAACCGTTAGAGCTGACTGGATACAGGATGACTGGAGCGTTGTCGTTCTGATCCAGAATGAACACGTTCACTGTGACGTTGCTTCTTAGTGACGGAGTTCCAGAATCTGTGGCAACAACTTTGAACTGGAACGTTTTCAGAGTCTCAAAGTCAAAACTTTTCAGCGCCAAAATATCTCCAGTTTCAGAGTTAATATTTAAAAACGAGGTCACTTTATTATCTCCGCTTGCTTCTCTGAAAATATGATATGTAATGAGAGCGTTATCACTTTCATCTCGATCAGATGCTTTTACAGAAAATATCGAGGCTCCCGGGCTGTTATTCTCGGTGATATAAAACACATAGGGGCTTGATAGAAACTCTGGTCTGTTGTCATTTACATCTGATACTACGACGCTTATGGTCTTTTCAGTTGAAAATAACGGATCACCTGAGTCTTTAGCAATAATTGTGACATCAAATTGGGAAATTATTTCCCTGTCCAGGTGCGACCTGGTTACAACAGCGTACATGTTTTCTTGTAATGATGGAGATAGAGCAAAAGGAACTTCTTCTTTGATCGTGCAAATTACTTTCCCATTCATTCCAGAGTCCAAATCGCTGACACTAATCAGGGCCACTGTGGTTCCTATCTTTGAATCCTCCCTGATAGAGCTGGAAAATGATGTCACTTCTATCTCAGGTGCATTATCATTAACATCAATGACAGTTATTATAACACTTTTATCAGTTGTTAAAGGAGCTGATCCTTTATCAGACACCTGAATGTCAATTTCATAACTTTTACTTTCTTCAAAATCTATTTGACCTGTTACTTTAATTTCACCAGTGTTTGAGTCTATACTAAAGACATCCATTAATTTTGAATCAACTTCTTTACCAAAAGAATATATTACTTCGCCATTTGCACCCTGGTCCAAATCGGTTGCATTTACCCGAATGACTACAGTGCCAACGGGAACGTTTTCTTTAAGAGTGGCAGAATAGGACTCTTGGGCAAACACCGGGGAGTTGTCATTAACATCAAGTACATCCACAATTATATCTATAGCGCCAGATTTCACCGGTTTTCCTCCATCAACCGCTGTCAGACGCAGCTTGTGTTTCCCGCCTTTTTCTCGGTCTAACTGCTTCTGCAGCACTAAAAATGGTACCTTACGGTCCTCACCTCTATCCTTCACTTCTAATCTAAAATAATCGTTATGGCTGAGTTTATATTGCTGAATGGAGAACTGGCCTACGTCGGGGTCACGCGCAGCCTGTAGTTGAAATCTCGCTCCCGGTAAGGCCGACTCGGAGATCTCGAGCTTTTTCTCTTTCTCTGGAAAAACAGGCGAGTGGTCATTTATATCAAGTATCTCCACGGCCACGTAGTGGATCTCCAGGGGATTCTCCAGCACGGTTTTCAGATTGATCAAACACGGGCTGGTCCGGTCGCACACCTCCTCCCTGTCTATTCTCCTTTTCACATACAACATCCCGTCGTTTTGATTCACTTGAAACAGGGGCTCGGTTGAGCCTGCCACAATGCGATATCCTCTGTCTCTGAGTGTGCTCTTATCTAGTCCCAAATCCTTTGCTATATTCCCGACGACAGTTTCATCTTGAACCTCCTCAGATACGGAATATCTGATCTGTGCAGAAGCTCCGCTCCATAAAATATCCAAAACAACCATGAAGGCAAACCAAAAGTGTCGCTCCCTCCACGCTTTGCGTCCTCTTTGTTCCATGACTCGAAGGCGGTAAAGAACAGTCCATTAACTACGTCGTGATATCAATGAGACTTAATCCGTCATGTTTCTAAACGATACCCAACGTCTGTTTTTACAGAAACTGCTGAAAATAAAACGCACTCGCTGCTGCCAGTCTCTGTTTTACGCTCACGTATTCTGTCTGAGTAAAATGCAAGAGCTCGGTCCAGATAAAGCTTGTGACGTATAAAGTGCTGCTGGCTGCACAGAATCACTGAACTACACTGACACCAAGCGTTCAAATAGTTATCTACATAGATTACAGTAGTGGTCAGTTAGCAAATCAAACACAATCTTCAAATGCTCAAAGGCAACATATCCCCACATTGAAACAGACCTGTTTTTACTTTTTAACGGAGAGTAAACGTTGCAACCTCAGTCTTTCTATTTGCAATTCAGGCATACTAAAACAATAAATCTGTTGGAGGATATCACTGTAACATTCCACACCATGAACCACAGCTGTCAATGGATTGTAAATGAACATACAGCATGGTACAAGAGCCGTTAAAAGTATTAAAAATCCAATAGCAAATCCTCCATGATCAGAGCGAAGAAAAATGCTTTCAAGTATGTTGTAGTACAAAGTAAAATAAATCATACACTTTGAAACAATTTGAAATATGTTAAGCTTCCCTGCTATTTCTAGAGAGAGAGTCACCACTAGAGAGTCATTTTTCAAAACTGTTCACACCAAGTGTTAAATATGTGGGGAATGGGAAAATCAAAATATCCAAAACATTATTCCTACCTCTAAAGATGTCCTCCTCTGTCTTAAAAGGACATACAGTATGATCAAAGTTGCAGCTTAAAACCGAAGGGTATCACACAAGTGTCCAACTTCTCAAAACTAATAATGCCAAACAAGCAACAAAGATGCTGTATATTTAGTAGATGATAGGCTGAACTGATTAATGAACGGACACATGAATAACACTGAAAGAAGAAACAAGCCAGGGTTTTTACAAAAAAATGTCTTACCTCTGCAGTTGCAGACCTCCTGTCGGGGAGCACTAGTGTGTTGGCATGGCTGCCCGGGACTATAGTAGATCCTATACTCATTCTGGGTCCAACTAACATGTACCGTTTGTCTCCAGATCTGTACTGGATGCTGTGACACAGTGTCCCATCATAATTAGGCTCTTGTAGATATTTAGAAGTATAGTCTGTGGATTTAGAGCACTGCATTGCAATCAGCACGATGATACTGATGAGAAAAAGTACAGAAACTGATCCCAGGGTTATGATAAGATAAAATGTCACATTGTCCTCCTCTTCAACTTTAGTTGCACTTTTAACATCAGAAGCAGCAAAAGCTTCCTTGGGCTCCACAACTTTGACAATCACAGTAGCTGTTGCTGAGAGTGAAACGTTCCCATTGTCTTTCACCAGTATGACCAGTTTATGCTCAGCCTCGTCTGTCTCTGTGAATGAGCGAAGTGTTCTGATCTGTCCTGTATAGCGGTCCAAACCAAAGAGACTGTGGTCAGTAACTTCCTGCAGTGAAAACAGTAACCAGCCGTTATATCCTATATCAGCGTCATAGGCTCTGACTTTAGTCACCAAGTGTCCTGCGTTCACATTGCGGGGAATCTCCTCCACACCTTCAGCAGAACCGTTAGCGCTGACTGGATACAGGATGATTGGAGCGTTGTCGTTCTGATCCAGAATGAACACGTTCACTGTGACGTTGCTGCTTAGTGACGGAGTTCCAGAATCTGTAGCAACAATTTGGAACTGGAACATTTTCAGAGTTTCAAAGTCAAAACTTTTTAGTGCCAAAATATCTCCTTTTTCACTGTTAACATTCAGATAGGAGGTAAACAAATGTTCTCTCCCTATGTCCCTTAATATATGATATGAAATAACAGTATTACTACCCTCGTCATCATCACGGGCTGTCACTGATAAAATAGACGCTCCCGGGTTGTTATTCTCAGTTATGTAGAAAGTATATGGGTTCTGTGAAAACACTGGTCTATTATCGTTCACATCTGACACAACAATTCTTATGTTTTTTTCTGATGATAAAGATGGTTCACCTGCGTCTTTACCTACAATTGTTACATTATATTGCGACTGCTGCTCTCGATCCAAACGCAATTTTGTCACCAGAGAATACATGTTATTTTGTAAAGATGGAGTAAGCATGAAAGGGACATCTTGGCTAATGTAACACATAACTTTTCCGTTGAGACCAGAGTCCGAATCTTTAACACTTATCAAGGCCACTGTGGTTCCTGGTTTTGAATCTTCAGGGAGCGCGCTTGAAAAAGATGTCACTTCAATCTCTGGTGCATTGTCGTTTACGTCAACAATGTGTATAATAACGCTTTTGTCGGTAGCTAGTGTAGCCACAGCTTTGTCGGATGCCTGGATATCAATTTCGTATCTGCCACATTCTTCGAAATCTATGGTCCCTGCCACAGTTATTACTCCGGTTACTGGATTTAAATCAAAACGTGCACGTGCCTGTGTATCCACGTCATTTCCAAATGAATAAACAACCTCACCATTTGAACCTTCATCCAAATCTGTTGCATTAACTTGAATCACAGTTGTGCCAAGAGGAGAGTTTTCTTTTAGCTGCACAGTGTAGGAATCCTGGGTAAAAACTGGGGTATTATCATTGACATCGAAGACATCAATAATTATTGTCATGTTACCGGATCGTGGAGGTTTACCTCCATCAATAGCTGTCAGAAGTAACCTGTGGGTTTTGGCAGATTCTCTATCGAGTGACTTTTGAAGAATTAAACTAGGAGTTTTACGGTCCTCACCACGATCTTTCACTTCCAAGCGAAAGTGTTCATTCTGGCTCAATTTATACTGCTGAACGGATAATAAACCACTATCAGCATCACGCGCAGCTTGCAGCTGAAATCTTGCTCCTGGTAATGCAGATTCAGAAATCTCTAATATCTTTTCATTTTCGGGGAAGCTTGGTGCGTGGTCGTTTACGTCCAGAATCTCCACTGACACATAGTGCACCTCCAGTGGGTTTTCCAACACGGCTTTTAAGTCGATCAGACAAACCTTGCTGCGGTCGCACACTTCCTCTCTGTCAATTTTTCGGTTCACATACAGGATCCCATCATCCTGATTTACTCGAAAAGGAGGCTCTGTCGTGCCGTAAACAATACGGTACCCCCTCTCTTTCAGTGTGGTCTTGTCAACACCTAAATCCTTAGCAATATTTCCCACAGCAGTTCCTTCTTTCACTTCCTCGGAGATGGAATATCGGAACTGTCCTGAAGCTCCACTCCAAAATGTCACCAAAACCATCATGTAGGCAACCCACTTTGTCCGCTCTCTCCTTGTCTGGCGTCGCCTTTGTTCCATGATGTGAAGATGAAAGATTTAAAATAATATCAGCTTCCAACGAGCTATACTAACGTGAAATTCCTCCGTTACGTTCGTTGTCATAATCCAGCCATTCTCCTACAGAGCATTCGGATTTTTTTTAAAGCTAAATTGTGTATTAAATCCGTCAGCACGTATGCGGTTCTGTCAATGATGGGTTTAGACTCTAAAGAGGGAGGGGATGGGTCATGTGGCTGTGACGAAAACATGTGAAAGCATTATTTGTTATTATACTGACACCAAGTGATCGAGAATCAAACTGCAGTACTGTATTTGAAATGCAGGCAATTGTATTAAAAAGTAAGCTTTACACGAAAAGTAAAGCTTTTCGACCTGACATATTTCCACTTATAAAGTACAGATTAGGCAAAGATGCCATCTGCTTTCAACAGATAGTCCACATAACTCTCATGTTACATTATATTACCGATTATTAGCATGCTTCAAATGAGTGTTTTGACAAAAAAAGAGGGATTTGCTTAAAAAGGGTTCAGCACCACGGACAGCGACAGCCTCCATCCTGCTAAACCAGCAGCGCATCAGAGGGACACAACATGAAGATGGTAAAGATTGCCATTGTAAACATATGTATGCAAGTGTTCACTTCCTATTAACCCTATAAAGTGCTTAATCGATTCGATCCCACGAATAAAAACCAGACATATTGCATTAGTTGAAGACGCACAAGCTTAAAGAGCAAGATTAGACTAAACTTTATATATCTGAGTTAATGTTATTCACCCAAAAATTGCCTATTAAAAGTAACAGGAGAGAGACTTAAACTGTTGATCTTACCTCTCCAGATGTCCTCCTCCTGTCTGGGAGCACTAGTGTGTTGGCATGGCTGCCCGGGACTATAGTAGATCCTATACTCATCCTGGGTCCAACTAACATGTACCGTTTGTCTCCAGATCTGTACTGGATGCTGTGACACAGTGTCCCATCATAATTAGGCTCTTGTAGATATTTAGAAGTATAGTCTGTGGATTTAGAGCACTGCATTGCGATCAGCACGATGATACTGATGAGAAAAAGTACAGAAACTGATCCCAGGGTTATGATCAGATAGAATGTCACATTGTCCTCCTCGTCAACTTTAGTTGCACTTTTCACATCAGAAGCAGCAAAAGCCTCTTTGGGCTCCACAACTTTGACAATCACAGTAGCTGTTGCTGAGAGTGAAACGTTCCCATTGTCTTTCACCAGTATGAGCAGTTTATGCTCAGCCTCGTCTGTCTCTGTGAATGAGCGAAGTGTTCTGATCTGTCCTGTATAGCGGTCCAAACCAAAGAGACTGTGGTCAGTTACTTCCTGCAGTGAAAACAGTAACCAGCCGTTATATCCTATATCAGCGTCATAGGCTCTGACTTTAGTCACCAAGTGTCCTGCGTTCACATTGCGGGGAATCTCCTCCACACCTTCAGCAGAACCGTTAGAGCTGACTGGATACAGGATGACTGGAGCGTTGTCGTTCTGATCCAGAATGAACACGTTCACTGTGACGTTGCTGCTTAGTGACGGAGTTCCAGAATCTGTGGCAACAACTTGGAACTGGAACGTTTTCAGAGTCTCAAAGTCAAAACTTTTTAGCGCGGAAATTTGTCCATTATCAGAATTGATATTTAGAAATGCTGCAATTTTAACTTTACCACCGTCCTCTCTAACTATATGATAAGTTAAAGCTGCATTTTCATTCAAGTCTTTATCCGAAGCAGCAACAGAAAATATTGGGTTTCCAGGCACGTTATTTTCTACCAGGTAAAGTTCAATTGGATTATGCAGAAATTCCGGCTTATTATCATTCATGTCAGATACATCTATACTCAGAGTTTTGAATGTAGACAGTGGGGGCTGACCACAGTCTGTAGCTGTTATTGTGATGTCATAATGCGAAACTGACTCTCGATCCAAATGCTGTTTCAACACTAACGAGTACATATTATCTTGATATGATGGTTTTAATTCAAATGGCACATCATCAGAAAGACTGCATATTACTTTACCGTTTAAACCGGCGTCTAAGTCTGTAATACTAATAAGAGAAACCACAGTTCCAGGTTTTGAGTCCTCAGATACCATGTTTGACAAGGATGTCACCTCTATTTGAGGTTTGTTGTCGTTTTTGTCCTGCACTTTGATGATCACCCTGCAATCAGTACTCATCGGAGGGTGTCCTTTGTCAGTAGCGTGGACGTCTAACTTAAAAACTTCAACCTTCTCAAAGTCAATTTCTCCCTTCACTCGAATTTCTCCAGTGTCTTTATCTAAACTAAACATATCATATATCTTTTGATCAAGTTGGCCACCGAAAGAATATTCGATATCTCCATTTGCACCCTCATCCGCATCAGTTGCCTTTACCTTAATTACACTTGTATCTGCATCTACATTTTCAGGTAGTGTTACTGAATATACCTCCTGGCTAAATGTAGGATGGTTATCATTAGAATCGAGAACGATGACAGTGACATTAAGCGTCCCTGATCTCGGTGGATTTCCACCGTCAACTGCTGTCAGAATTAGTGTGTGCTCATGGTGCTTTTCCCGATCCAGAGCCTTTTGCAGAACTAAGAACGGTATCTTGTCCTCTCCTATCTCTCGAATTTGTATGCTAAAATATTCGTTTTGATTTAATTTATATACTCGCACTGTGTTGGTGACAACATCTGGATCGTGCGCAGTTGGTAACTGGAAACGTTTGCCAGTCACAGTGGACTCATAAATATCTAATATTTTCTCTTCCTCTTTAAAAGTCGGTGAATTATCATTTACATCTATGATTTCAACTCCCACATAATGTATTTCCATGGGGTTCTCAGCTACCAATTTTAGGTTCATTAAACACGGAGAAACGCTTTTACAGAGCTCCTCTCGATCGATACTCTTATGCACATACAAGACTCCATTGTTCTGATTTACTTCAAACTGAGCATCCTTAGTTCCCGAAACAATACGAAACCGTCGTTCCTCCAGCGAGCTGATGTCCAATCCTAGATCCTTGGCGACATTCCCAATAACAGATCCCACTTTTACTTCCTCTGGAACTGAATATTTGATCTGAGCTGAAACACGCTCCACGCTGCCGAGCATCACAGAGAAACAGAGAGCGAACCACCAGGACTGTATTCCTCCTCTTTGTCCTTCGGCTCCCATCGTTTCAGTTTGGATTAGTACTATATCCACTCACAGGTCCTCGCGAAAAAGGAAATTGCTCAAGCAACAAAATATGACGTTGAAATATATTCCATATTTTCACTATCTACAAATTCAACAACGACAACACTCGTTTCTCTTGAACGTGCTGTCTCTTCTCTGCCGACCTGAACAAAACCCTCTCTGGAAGGGGCAGGGCCAACGCTATAACACAACAGTTTATGCCGATATGACACTGACACCTTGTGGACTGGGCACATTATGCCCTCTTTTTAAAGCAAGCCGCGACATAAACTACAATACCAGTGTGTTTGCAAAATATAGCTCATTAACTACAAATAATGCATATTTTTGCTCACCATTTTCTTGTGCAGAATTTATATTTATATTATGTATGTTTTGTAACATTCCAGGTAACTAGCTACCCTATATTTCTGTATAATATGAAAGCTAATTAATAGACTCTAAAACTTGCTTATGTTGTGTAATCATCATGTGTGCATTCATGTTTGTCCGTGGTATATTATTGCTTCGTAGCAATGCAGCTCAACCAATTTGTGCCCTGAATTTCCTTAACTAAGATGTTACTCTGGCAAAAATGTATACAGACTGGATGCACTGTAATGGACAACATTGCTCAACAATTGGTTGTGCTAATAGACTTTCATAATGCAAATTAATGGAAACCCCTTAATTCCACTTGATTCCTGGAATAAATGTAGATTTCTAAAACACACTAGTGACAAACTGCGATTTTTAATTAATGGAGAAAATACAAAAGCACATGTTTGGTCCTTGCAGTCCATAAATAAATTACAGAAAATGTAAACCTAAACTTAAATTCTGATTTTAAAATCACCACAATATGACCAAGCGTGGCTGTCAGCACCATGGACAGCGCTGAGAAATATGACGTTTTGTTGCTATAGCTTACCCTGTTTAGTTGCCTAATGTTATTGCTTAAAAAAGTCATATCCAAAATTAAACTTGAAAATCAAAACAACATTACCTATATACTACAACATCTTGGACTGTGCTAGGATATAAACTAAATATGGTGTCATGTTAGTAGCCTGAACATTTTTTCTAATTTCAAGAGAGGCAGAAATTGACATTGGTGAGACTTAAATGAAACATTTCAGATATTTTTTTCTGTACACAGTAAACATTGATTGTTTTATATGTTTTCTAAAGGTAAACCTATCTGTTAGGAGGACATTATCTTAATGTAACCCACTTTAAACTCTCTGTGAATGCAATACAAATATCTTCAATTAAAATCAAAACATGGCCTTACCTCTCCAGATGTTCCTCTCCTGTCAGGGAGCACTAGTGTGTTGGCATGGCTTCCCGGGACTATAGTAGATCCTATACTCATTCTGGGTCCAACTAACATGTACCGTTTGTCTCCAGATCTGTACTGGATGCTGTGACACAGTGTTCCATCATAATTAGGCTCTGGTAGATATTTAGAAGTATAGTCTGTGGATTTGGAGCACTGCATTGCAATCAGCACGATGATACTGATGAGAAAAAGTACAGAAACTGATCCCAGGGTTATGATGAGATAAAATGTGACATTGTCCTCGTCGTCAACTTTTGTTGCACTTTTAACATCAGAAGCAGCAAAAGCCTCTTTGGGCTCCACAACTTTGACAATCACAGTAGCTGTTGCTGAGAGTGAAACGTTCCCATTGTCTTTGACCAGTATGACCAGTTTATGCTCAGCCTCGTCTGTCTCTGTGAATGAGCGAAGTGTTCTGATCTGTCCTGTATAGCGGTCCAACCCAAAGAGACTGTGGTCAGTAACTTTCTGCAGTGAAAACAGTAACCAGCCGTTATATCCTATATCAGCGTCATAGGCTCTGACTTTAGTCACCAAGTGTCCTGCGTTCACATTGCGGGGAATCTCCTCCACACCTTCAGCAGAACCGTTAGAGCTGACTGGATACAGGATGACTGGAGCGTTGTCGTTCTGATCCAGAATGAACACGTTCACTGTGACGTTGCTGCTTAGTGACGGAGTTCCAGAATCTGTGGCAACAACTTGGAACTGGAACGTTTTCAGAGTTTCAAAGTCAAAACTTTTTAGCGCGGAAATTTGTCCGTTATCAGAATTGACATTTAGGAAAGATGTCATATCACGGTGCAGCCCATCACCTCTCACAATGTGGTATATTATTGCAGCATTTTCATTTAGGTCATTATCTGCAGCACTGACAGAAAATATAGATGCGCCCGGGGAGTTGTTTTCTACTAAATACAGTTCAAATGGATTCTGACTGAAAAGTGGCCTGTTGTCATTTACATCTGACACCTGAACACTCAGGGATTTTACAGTGGACAGTGGAGGTTCACCACAGTCAGTTGCTGTTATTGTGATGTCATAATGGGACACAATTTCTCTGTCTAAACGCCCCTTAGTGACCAGAGAGTACATGTTTTCCTCAATGGATGGCGTCAAATCAAATGGAACATTACCCAAGATTTTACAGATAACTTTCCCATTAACTCCAGAATCTCTGTCTGTAACACTGATGAGAGATATAACAGTGCCAGGCTTTGAATCTTCTGGGACTACATTGGACAAAGACGTTACTTCAATTTCTGGCTGGTTATCATTCACATCTTTTATTTTTATCACAACTCTACTTTCAGCCGTCCAAGGTAGCTGGCCTTTATCTGAAGCCTGCAGATCTAGTCTATAAATCTCTATCTCCTCAAAGTCCACATTTCCTTTCACTCGTATCTCACCAGTGACGCTGTCTAATTCAAATGTGTCATGCACTTTTTTCTTTTGTGTTTTTCCAAACGTGTATTCGATCTCGCTGTTCAACCCTTCATCTAAATCGGTAGCGTTTACTTGTATTACAAGCAATCCTATTGGGGCATTTTCATTTAATGACACAGTGTATACATCTTTGCTGAACACAGGGCGGTTATCATTTGCATCTAACACAGTGATGGTTAAATTAAGGCTCCCAGATTTCGACGGACTGCCCCCATCAAGAGCTGTTAACACTAAACGGTGTTCTGCCTTTTGCTCCCTATCCAAAGGCTTTTTCAGCACTAGAAATGGTATTTTATCCTCCTCGCTGTCTCTGGTTTCAATATCAAAAAAAACATTTTGGCTCAATTTATATAATCGGACTGACTGTGTACCGACATCAGGGTCTCTGGCTGCATGTATTTGGAAACGAGTTCCTGGAGGAGTGTGCTCTGCTATTTCCAGTCGCTGCTCGCTCTCTGGAAAAGTCGGTGAATGATCATTAACATCCGTTATTTCAACGCCAACGTAATGTATTTCCAGAGGGCTCTCTACAACAATTTTTAAATTTATCAAGCAAACCTTGACTCCATCGCAGAGCTCTTCGCGGTCCATAATTTGTCCAATATACAACACTCCATTGTTTTGATTTAACTGAAACAGAGCGTGATTGGGCCCCGAAACAATACGAAACCGCCTGTCTGTCAAAGTGCTCATGTCGAGCCCTAAATCCTTAGCAACATTTCCAACAGTGGATCCCACTTGTACTTCTTCAGGAACAGAGTATCTCAGCTGAGCCAAAATCCGTTCCCCAAAGCACAGCAACAAAATCCCAGCAACCCAGCAGCAGTTCACTCGGCGCCTTTGTCCTCGGTCTCCCATCGTGAAGCAAAAAAAAATGAAGGCTTTCTTTTAGGCAAATACAGCGATCCAATTAATCATCGAACCAGTTTGATTAGATCCATTTTTACGATTCTCAAATATAAGCGTTCACATATAAATATGAACCGCTATTCATATTACTTGCATAGCCTACGATGTGTCCTCCGTCAGCATATACCACCTCCATAAGAGATGATCCAGAGATGGGCAGGGCCTGTACAGAATGAGCAGCACAACCATTATCTAGGCCACACTGACACCCTGTGACCAGTGGGCTACAATACCACACGAAATCACAAGTGTTTTACGTCACCACCTTCTTCTTTATTACAACCGACTTATATATACTTCCATGCTTAATATAATACAGTTTTAAAGGACACGCGATGAGCTGATTACAACGTCCCTCATAGGATGCTTAGGTCTTCCTCCTCCAACAAGTCAACTAAATATTTGGTATGTTGCACAAACAGGGTACGATTCAGGTGTGTGGTTATTGGACGATTGATAAAGACAAACAGTAACACCTGCAATCATATGCATTGTTGAATAACACGTCATCTCGTCCACTTCAAATTATGTCGGAGGAATGTAATCGAGACGTAAAGACGTGGCTGGACATCAGGATACTAACTCGATGGGTAATACAAACTCCGAACAACAGGCCGAGCGATAATTCACACAGTTCTACCTGCCATTAATTGTTTTGCCAAAAAAAAAAAAAAAACACACACAAAATCACCCTCACAAAAAATAACAATAATTCAGCACCATGGACAGCAATTTCCCACCAGCAGGGAGAAAGGGGCAACCAAAGGCAACATGCATCTTCTTCTATTGACTACAATTTAAAATGGTTGTATGAAAGCATTATGTAGATAATTAAAAGAAATATTTACCTCTCCAGATGTTCCTCTCCTGTCAGGGAGCACTAGCGTGTTAGCATGGCTGCCCGGGACTATAGTAGATCCTATACTCATTCTGGGTCCAACTAACATGTACCGTTTGTCTCCAGATCTGTACTGGATGCTGTGACACAGTGTCCCATCATAATTAGGCTCTTGTAGATATTTAGAAGTATAGTCTGTGGATTTAGAGCACTGCATTGCAATCAGCACGATGATACTGATGAGAAAA
>CAKAKQ010037628.1:0-10009 GCA_916700675.1 Helicolenus avius
GTCGGCCAATCAAACGCAGTCTTGTCTCTGAAGAGTGGAGAAAGGATCTAGGTTTGTTTCACTCAACACAGCAATTTGAACACGATGGCATCTCTAAACTTTGTCTTCTATCTCACATGTTTGCTCTTGGGGAAAATGGGTGAGTTGTGTTTTTGTGACTGCAGTTTCTATCTTTTCTTTAGCAACTCTTCATGGAAATGCTTCTAATGTATATATTTTGTATGTAATAATTATGCTGAATTCCATCAGATGTCATCATTAACGGTGTATTTGTTTTGTCTCTCATTTCAATTCAGCTCATGTGACCGGTCTGAATTTTTCTGTTCGTCAACAGAGAGGTTTTGTATCAGCTAATGTTGGAAATAGTGTGACTTTGCAATGTTTCTGTGAAGGTAGTGAGGCAGGATGGCTTTACTGGTACAAGCAAACACTGGGACAGAAACCACGGCTGATCTCTTCCTCATATTTGCATACAACAGACACATTTTATCATGAATTCAAGAACAATTCACGTTTCACAGTAGATAGGGAAAACAGTAACAATCACTTGACAATTTCTGATTTGCGCATTTCAGACTCAGCTATTTACTACTGCGCAGCTAGAGTGTCAGGTCTCTTGTATTTTGCGGAGGGCACTTTAGTCAGTGTAAAGGGTTCAGGTCTGAACATCCCAGCTTTGGTCCAGCAGTCAGAATCTGAGACCATCCAGCCAGGAGGCTCTGTGACTCTGAACTGTACAGTACACACTGGGACCTGTGATGGACAACACAGTGTTTACTGGTTCAGAAACTCTGAGGAATCTCATCCAGGACTCATCTACACCCATGGAGGCAGGAATGATCAGTGTGAGAAGAAACCCAACACACAAACACACACCTGTGTCTACAACCTGCCAATATACAGCCTGAACCAGTCTCATGCTGGGACCTACTACTGTGCTGTTGCCTCATGTGGACACATACTGTTTGGAAATGGGACCAAGCTGGACTTTAAAGGTGAGTAACATTCTAGCTCTAGTATACTTATTTATGGTTTCTTTCCAATCAAACTGAACATGAACACCAGGGGTGGAGAAAAGATCAATTCACTTATGTATCGCAATTTCTTTTTTTACGATTTGGAACATGATTTTTTTACTGCCAGAACCGGCAGAGGGTCCGCACCCTCATATTTTAAATCCAACGTGGTAAACTCCACTTTGGGTTTCAAACATTGTAGGAAAAGCAGAGCTAGACATCATGACTAAAGCTGCATGCTAAATGTTAACGTATTGCGGTAACGTACGGTCAAGCCAGTCGTCACTCTCATGGCCAAATTAACCGACACTACAACTGTAGAGCACCCATATACTGACATTTACGTTAAATGCATTCAAACAGCCCCGATGAAACATTTTTTTTTTATAAATAATGACAATGACTGATATATCTGACTTCAGGACATCTGTGACTATATACATGCTGAAAATCAAACATTTTTACACAATCAATTTAGAGATTTTCCAAACTAAATGTCCCTAGGAGTGTATGATTCCTACTTTTGTCATGGTCTAGTGTTAAAAATGTTAACAAAAATCACTTGTAAAATCACAATACACATCACATCAGCACCCAAGTATCGTATATAGTATATAGTATTGAATCGGGAGATAGGTGTATCGTCCCAGCCCTAATGAACACGGTGATAAAAGCTCTGTTTCTGGTGTCTGACTCTCTATAGATGAGGAAGCCTCTCTCGTCTTGGTGTATTTCTTGAGTGGAGCTTTGGCATTCACCACCATCCTGGTTGTTATACTGGCTCTCTCAGTGTACAAGCTGAACAAGAGAAACAGCTGTCAATGTGCAGGTAAGTGGTACCGTTTGTATCTGATAGCTTGTAGTCACTAAATATAACTTTTAAATAAAGAAGCATTTTCTGTTTCACATCCAGAGTCTCGCGGAACATTATCAGCTCCCTCCACAGAAAATGCAGAGGTGACATTTATCTTAATAATCCACCTTTTTATTTCACAACAACCAATTGTTTTGTGAATATTTCAATTTTGATATCCTAATCCACTTCTACATATTGTGTTACCAGGGTTACAGAGACGCAGACAGCCTTCACTATGCTGCTTTAAGTGTCAACCTGCCCAACAGATCACGGAGACCGAGGAACAACACCAATGATGAATGCGTGTACTCCAGTGTAAAGCAATAGATCTGGACAGGTTCCATTTCTACTTTTACAATAAAACCAGATTTAGTCGTATTTAAAGGTAGATTATGAGATGTATGTGTATATCTACCTTTTGCTCTGCAGTCAAAAGTTGCAGCTCAGTGTGCCTAGGATTTCTGTTCATATTTACATCTCACGGTTTACGCCCGATGCCATCATTCATTACCAATGCAGGAAGAAGTGTGCACTTTACGCGGTGAGGCGGAGAGTATGGTGTGCGTCTAGGCTACAGTAGTGCATCAGATTTTTGTGCACAACACCGGAGTTCACATCTATTCACAGACTAAATCCTATTAAAAGTCCGTACTGAACTGGGAAAAAGGGCATTTAAGTATAAACTTCTTCCTCTTCTTGGAATCAGTTACAAATTGACCTGAATCTTTGAGAGCTGGTCTCACTGAATGTCTTTAAAGTGCTTCTAAAAGACTTGGAAGCGAGCACATCTGGCTGTAGAAGTTTGGACTGCTGATGAATGTTTTTTTGATACCTTATGATTCTGTAATTTGCTCTTTGTCTTCGTTTTAAATTGTTATGTTTGTTTTATGTCTGCAACCGTGTAACTGCGCCGCTGCCTATCTTGGCCAGGACACTCTTGGAAAATAGATTTTTAATCTCAATGAGTCTGACCTTTAACACCTTCCTAAAGCTATGACTATGTAACTGGGAAAACCATTATTAAAGTTACTGTTTTAGAAAGTTTGAGCCTGAGTTCTTCCCAAATCTGCTGGTGGCAGTGGTGTAGTGGTGTCTTGGTAGGCGGGTAAACTGTGGCCCCAAGATGAAGTCAACATGCTTTGCTCTGTGTAGCTTTTAAGACAGAGTTTTGCATGGCAAAATGTTTTGGCACTGCTTCTCTTATGAATGCAGAAAAGAGACCTTTTAACATTAACCCCATGCTTTAGCTGTGTATCTCTGTCAGTGCAGCAGCTATTGTGGTTTTCAACAGGATGTTGACGCGGCTGCACTCCCATATAGATGCCCCTTAAACCAGAGACCACTAAAACACCCCAGAACAGTGGAGGGCTTATTACGTCACATTTAATCACACAGGAAAATCTAATACTAACACGAATACCAGTAATACAAATACTAATACTGGTAATACTATTAATGTAAATTACTAGAACATCACTTAGTCTAAATACTATTTAGAGTACTACTACATATAATGTATAGAATATAGTAGTTGCATATGCATTTTGAAACATCAGAACGTCAGAAACCAACATTTAAAAACCATAAACCATTATCAATATTATTGTTATTAATATTTAAGGTGTATTAATATTCAGAGCATTAATATAGCAGCAAACAACTATGTGCTATGTAAAGATATAGAGGAGTAATGTCTACCTGAGCAGAGTATGAAGTCGATCTCCCTCTGTGTGTTGTTTACATAGCCGGTCCGGCCGCTAGGGCTGCACGATTAGTCGAATATTAATCGCGATTGAAAAGCTTGTAGTGTGAAATAGGCACTAGTGCATGTGAGTCCCAGTGTGTGTGCCCTACGAGCTAGCTAATCTCCACCGCTCTGCACTGGGTTCATATGGTTGGGCGCTACGCTTCCATATAATAATAAAAATAAGATCTAATCTTGTAGGCAGGTGATTTAAAGTATTTTAAACTTTCTCTAAAACCATATAGGGATAGATATTTAGATATTCAGAGTCAGCACTTCAGGACGATGCATCAACTCGGTCTTTAGATATTCTTCACTTTTATAAAAACACATTACTATTACTGATGCTTTTAATTGGCAGGTGAATGATCAGACCTGCATGTGACTGTAATGTTCTGTATGTGAACTTGGCTCTATAAATGGCAGTAAACATGTGATCAGGTTTCCTGAATAGGACATAGAGTGTCACATCAGGTCGGCCAATCAAACGCAGTCTTGTCTCTGAAGAGTGGAGAAAGGATCTAGGTTTGTTTCACTCAACACAGCAATTTGAACACGATGGCATCTCTAAAGTTTGTCTTCTATCTCACATGTTTGCTCTTGGGGAAAATGGGTGAGTTGTGTTTTTGTGACTGCAGTTTCTATCTTTTCTTTAGCAACTCTTCATGGAAATAATTTTAAATATATATTTTTTATGTAATAATTATGCTGAATTCCATCAGATTTAACTATTAACTGTGTATTTGTTTCGTCTCTCATTTCACTTCAGCTCATGTGACCGGTCTGAATTTTTCTGTTCGTCAACAGAGAGGTTTTGTATCAGCTAATGTTGGAAACAGTGTGACTTTGCAATGTTTCTGTGAAGGTAGGCAGCCAGAATCGCTTTACTGGTTCATACAAACACTGGGACAGAAACCACGGCTGATCTCTTCCTCATATATGCAGACTACAGACACTTTTTATCATGAATTCAAGAACAATCCACGTTTCACACTGGATAAGGAAAACCGTAACAATCACTTGACAATTTCTGATTTGCGTATTTCAGACTCAGCTAATTACTACTGCGCAGCTAGTGACTTTCTTGCCTTGTATTTTGCGGAGGGCACTCTAGTCAGCGTACAGGGTTCAGGTCTGAACGTCCCAGCTTTGGTCCAGCAGTCAACATCTGAGACCGTCCAGACAGGAGGCTCTGTGACTCTGAACTGTACAGTACACACTGGGACCTGTGATGGACAACACAGTGTTTACTGGTTCAGAAACTCTGAAGAATCTCATCCAGGACTCATCTACACCCATGGAGGCAGGAATGATCAGTGTGAGAAGAAACCCAACACACAAACACAAACCTGTGTCTACAACCTGCCAATAAAGAGCCTGAACCAGTCTCATGTTGGGACCTACTACTGTGCTGTTGCCTCATGTGGACACATACTGTTTGGAAACGGGACCAAGCTGGACTTTAAAGGTGAGTTACTTTCTAGCTCTAGTATAGTTATTTATGGTTTCTTTCCAATCAAACTGAACATGACATCAGGGGTGTGAAAAAGATCATTCACTTATGTATCGCAATTTATTTTTTTACGATTTTGAAAGAGATTTTTTATTAGCGCCAGAACCGGTGGAAGGTCCGCATGGATACGACCTGCACCCTCACATTTTATATCCAACATGGTAAACTCAGCTTTGGGTTTCAAACATTGTAGCAAAAGCAGAGCTAGACATCATGACTAAAGCTGCATGCTAAATGTTATCGTATTGCGGTAACGTGTGGTCAAGCCAGTCGTCACTCTCATGGCCAAATTAACCGACGCAATAATTGTAGAGCACCCATATACTGACATTTATGTTAAATGCATTCAAACGGCCCTGATGAAAAAAAAAAAAATGTAATAAATGATGACAATGACTGATATATCTGATTATATACATGTTGAAAATTAAACATTTTTACAGTATGAATTTAGAGATTTTCCAAAGTAAAAGTCCCTAGGAGTGTATGATTCAACCTTTTGTCATGGTCTAGTGTTAAAAAAGTTAACAAAAATCACTTTTAAAATCGCAATACACATCAAATCAGCACCCAAGTATCATGATAGTATTGAATCGGGAGATAGGTGCATCGTCCCAGCCCTAATGAACACAGCGATAAAAGCTCTGTTTCTGGTGTCTGACTCTCTATAGATGAGGAAGCCTCTCTTGTCTTGGTGTATTTCTTGAGTGGAGCTTTGGCATTCACCACCATCCTGGTTGTTATACTGGCTCTCTCAGTGTACAAGGTGAACAAGAGAAACAGCTGCCAATGTGCAGGTAAGTAGTACCGTTTGTATCTGATAGCTTGTAGTCACTAAATATAACTTTTGAATAAAGAAGCTTTTTCTGTTTCACATCCAGAGTCTCGTGGAACATTATCAGCTCCCTCCACAGAAAATGCACAGGTGACATTTATCTTAATAATCCACCTTTTTATTGCACAACAACCAATTGTTTTGTGAACATTTCAATTTTGATATCCTAATCCACTTCTACATATTGTGTTACCAGGGTTACAGAGACGCAGACAGCCTCCATTATGCTGCTTTAAGTGTCAACCTGCCCAACAGATCACGGAGACCGAGGAACAACACCAATGATGAATGCGTGTACTCCAGTGTAAAGCAATAGATCTGGACAGGTTCCATTTCTACTTTTACAATAAAACCAGATTTAGTCGTATTTAAAGGTAGATTATGAGATGTATGTGTATATCTACCTTTTGCTCTGCAGTCAAAAGTTGAAGCTCAGTGTGCCTAGGATTTCTGTTCCTATTTACATCTCACAGTTTACGCCCGATGCCATCATTCATTACCAATGCAGGAAGAAGTGTGCACTTTACGCAGTGAGGCGGAGAGTATGGTGTGCGTCTAGGCTAGAGCATTGCATCAGATTTTTTTGCACAAGACCGGAGTTCACATCTATTCACAGACATAATCCTAATAACTGTCCCTAAAGTCCGTACTGAACTGGGAAAAAGGGCATTTAAGTATACACTTCTTCCTCTTCTTGGAATCAGTTACAAATTGACCTGAATCTTTGAGAGCTGGTCTCACCGAATGTCTTTAAAGTGTTTCTAAAAGACTTGGAAGCAAGCACATCTGGCTGTAGAAGTTTTGACTGCTGATGAATGTTTTTTTGATACCTTATGATTCTGTAATTTGCTCTTTGTCTTCGTTTTGAATTGTTATGTGTGTTTTATGTCTGCAACCGTGTAACTGCGCCGCTGCCTATTTTGGACAGGACACTCTTGGAAAAGAGATTTTTAATCTCAATGAGTCTGACCTTTAACACCTTCCTAAAGCTATGACTATGTAACTGGGAGAACCATTATTAAAGTTACTGTTTTAGAAAGTTTGAGCCTGAGTTCTTCCCAAATCTGCTGGTGGCAGTGGTGTAGTGGTGTCTTGGTAGGCGGGTAAACTGTGGCCCCAAGATGAAGTCAACATGCTTTGCTCTGTGTAGCTTTTAAGACAGAGTTATGCATGGCAAAATGTTTTGTTTTGGCACTGCTTCTCTTATGAATGCAGAAAAGAGACCTTTTAACATTAACCCCATGCTTTAGCTGTGTATCTCTGTCAGTGCAGCAGCTATTGTGGTTTTCAGCAGGATGTTGACGCGGCTGCACTCCCACATAGATGCCCCTTAAGCCAGAGACCACTAAAACACCCCAGAACAGTGGAGGGCTTATTACGTCACATTTGATCACACAGGAAAATCTAATACTAACACGAATACCAGTAATACAAATACTAATACTGGTAATACTATTAATGTAAATTATTAGAACATTACTTAGTTGAAATAGTATTTAGAGTACTACTAAATATAATGGATAGAATATACTAATTGCATATGCACATCAGAACGTCAGAAACCGACATTTAAAAATGACCATTATCAATATTATTGTTATTAATATTTAAGGTGCATTAATATTCAGAGCATTAATATAGTAGCAAACAACTATGTTTTATGTAAAGATATGGAGGAGTAAAGTCTACCTGAGCAGAGGATGAAGTCGCTCTTCCTCTATGTGTGTGTTGTAATCCGAGCTTGTTTACATAGCCGGTCCGGCCGCTAGGTCTGCACGATTAATCGTATATTAATCGCGATTGAAAAGCTTGTAGTGTGAAATAGGCACTAGTGCATGTGAGTCCCAGTGTGTGAGCCCCACGAGCTAGTTAATCTCCACCGCTCTGCACTGGGTTCATATGGTTGGGCGCTACGCTTCCATATAATAATAAAAATAAGATCTAATCTTGTAGGCAGGTGATTTAAAGTATTTTAAACTTTCTCTAAAACCACATAGGGATAGATATTTAGATATTCAGAGTCAGCACTTCAGGACGATGCTTCAACTCGGTCTATTCTACATTTTTATAAAAACACATTACTATTACTGATGCTTTTGATTGGCAGGTAAATGATCAGACCTGCATGTGACTGTAATGTTCTGTATGTGAACCACAACTTGGCTCTATAAGTGACAGTAAACATGTGATCAGGTTTCCTAAATAGGACATAGAGTGTCACATCAGGTCGGCCAATCAAACGCAGTCTTGTCTCTGAAGAGTGGAAAAAGGATCTAGGTTTGTTTCACTCAACACAGCAATTTGAACACGATGGCATCTCTAAAGTTTGTCTTCTATCTCACATGTTTGCTCTTGGGCAAAATGGGTGAGTTGTGTTTTTGTGACTGCAGTTTCTATCTTTTCTTTAGCAACTCTTCATGGAAATTCTGAATTCGATCAGATTTAACTATTGACTGTGTATTTGTTTCGTCTCTAATTTCACTTCAGCTCATGTGACCGGTCTGATTTCTTCCTCATCTGTTCGTCAACAGAGAGGTTTTGTATCAGCTAATGTTGGAAATAGTGTGACTTTGCAATGTTTCTATGAAGATAGTGAGCCAGAATCGCTTTACTGGTTCATACAAACACTGGGACAGAAACCACGGCTGATCTCTTCCTCATATATGCAGACTACAGCTACTTTTCATCATGAATTCAAGGACAATCCACGTTTCACACTGGATAAGGAAAACCGTAACAATCACTTGACAATTTCTGATTTGCGCATTTCAGACTCAGCTAATTACTACTGCGCAGCCAGTGAGACATACATCATGTATTTTGCGGAGGGCACTTTAGTCAGTGTAAAGGGTTCAGGTCTGAACGTCCCAGCTTCGGTCCAGCAGTCAGCATCTGAGACCGTCCAGCCAGGAGGCTCTGTGACTCTAAACTGTACAGTACACACTGGGACCTGTGATGGAGAACACAGCGTTTACTGGTTCAGAAACTCTGAGGAATCTCATCCAGGACTCATCTACACCCATGGAGGCAGGAATGATCAGTGTGAGAAGAAACCCAACACACAAACACAAACCTGTGTCTACAACCTGCCAATAAAGAGCCTGAACCAGTCTCATGTTGGGACCTACTACTGTGCTGTTGCCTCATGTGGACACATACTGTTTGGAGACGGGACCAAGCTGGACTTTAAAGGTGAGTAACATTCTAGCTCTAGTATACTTATTTATAGTTTCTTTCCAATCAAACTGAACATGAACACCAGGGGTGGGGAAAAGATTAATTCACGTATGTATCGCAATTTCTTTTGTTACAATTTTGAAATAGATTTTTTATTAGCGCCAGAACCGGTGGAAGGTCCGCATGGATACGACCTGCACCCTCACATTTTATATCCAGGTGGTAAACACAACACATCCAGTAAAGTACGGAAACACTTTAGGTTTCAAACATTGCAGCAAAAGCAGAGCTAGACATCATGACTAAAGCTGCATGCTAAATGTTATTGTATTGCGGTAACGTACGGTCAAGCCAGCCGTCACTCTCATGGCCAAATTAGCCGACGCTACAACTGTAGAGCACCCATATACTGACATTTACGTTAAATGCATTCAAACGGCCCTGATGAAAAAAAAAATGTAATAAATTATGACAATGACTGATATATCTGATTATATACATGTTGAAAATTAAACATTTTTACAGTATGAATTTTGAGATTTTCCGAAGTAAAAGTGCCTAAAAGTGTATGATTCATCCTTTTTTCATGGTCTAGTGTTAAAAAAGTTACAAAAATCACTTTTAAAATCCCAATACATATCAAATCAGCAGCCAAGTATCATGATAGTATGTAATCGGGAGATAGGCGTATCGTCCCAGCCCTAATGAACACAGTGATAAAAGCTCTGTTTCTGGTGTCTGACTCTCTATAGATGAGGAAGCCTCTCTCATCTTGGTGTATTTCTTGAGTGGAGCTTTGGCATTCACCACCATCCTGGTTGTTATACTGGCTCTCTCAGTGTACAAGGTGAACAAGAGAAACAGCTGC
>CAKAKQ010037647.1:0-23679 GCA_916700675.1 Helicolenus avius
ACAGCCCCGAATTGTCCGATGGCCGACCGTCGGCTTGGTGTGTCAGGGCCTTTATATGTTTAAAGTAATAAAATGTATTTTTTTATCCAACTATATCTCTATTACAGGCTACATGTTTTTGGAAGGCGGATCCATGAATCTTTGGATTCTTCATAGATGGCCGAAGCATCAGAGAATATCTTGAACTGCATATTGCTCATTTATTATTACCATTTATGTGTTTTTATGTAGATATATAAAAGAAACTTTGATTTAGTCCTGCTTTTTAGAGAAAAAAAGATAAAAAACACCACATGGTTTTGAAGTCTTCTGCAACATCAGACTTCTGACTTCAAACTTCTAAACAAAACAGAGAAGAACCATTTGGTTTAAGTCTGATGCATCCCTGCATGCTTCACATTTGCAAAAGTTTTAAGTCTGCCCTTGTTTTCATTGTGTTTTCAATGTTAGTTGCTGAACATCAATAATTAAAAGGTTTATGAAAACGACCTTTGGCAGGATAAGACTCTCTCTCCAGTGAATTTTCTTCAATGCTGCTCTGAACTTTGAAAGGCTGCTCTAGAGCTTGAAAGAGTTAATTCAAACTTGGCCTTAAACTTTACTCTTGCTCGCTCTCTCTTTCTCTCCCTCTCTCTACGTCTACCCCACACATCAAAGCGCCGGCTGTTAAAGCCCCGTGGAGAACGCTCTAGAGGCCCCGCGTAGTCCGCATCCACCGAGGTGTCTGTATGTGAGGGAAGTTTAAAGAATCACCAGGACTTTCAACAACTTAAAATCTTGTAAAAGTGGGATTATGATTTCTGATTCTCTTTTATATCCCCGAGTCTGACAGCGCTGTTGGCCTAATACCAATCAAAACAACCGATTGTTGAGTCGACGGATAACTTTGGTCTCCAGGCGGTAACACAGACTACTAAGGAAACAGGATTTGACAGATTTTCCGCAGAATAAAGCTATTTAGACACCGCTGTCAGGGAGCGCAGGTTAATAATAGTCAGGTTTATATCATTACATTTGTCAAGGAAGTTAATAAAATATTTTTCCATCACATCGGTAGCAGTTTGTCTTGTTGATGATCTACACACATTCACACATTCTGCACAGGTGGGTGCAGAGGTCTGTAATGCATTGAAATACAAGCCAAATGAAATATAAATTCTATAAAACGTATTACACCCTTTACTTAACTCGCTAAAGGAAATGTCAAACCCATCTCTGTATGAGAAGATTTAGAAAGTGTTTAGGGGAAAGGGACCTCACTGCATTTCAAAATTGCATGCTGATAAAAGTAAATCAGGCAACGTATGAGGATATTTTCTTCTTGCAACACATTTAAGAGCCTGCAATGAGTCTGCCTACGTATATATTAATGCAGAATGTGTTATACTCTTCATTACAAGGATGTTGACCGTTACCATACTGCGTATACCGCACAAATAATAGTGTGATGTTTTAATTTTTCATGTACTTATTATAATTATCTTGACATGGTGGGTATGAAAACATATGCGGGTAAAACAAGAGAGTCAAGGAGGGGGTATTGAAGCTCCTCGTGTGTGCACCTCGAGGCTTGCATAATTTCCATCTCTTTTAAAATATTCTCTTGTGTTTCATAACCATTATTCTGCCAACCACACACTGGCAAGAGACGAGAGAAAATGTTATGTATTCCATATAACATACAGTTCTGTTTATGACACATTTGATAAATGTAAAACCTGTACAGTATGGACACATAAACTACATTATGTGTCCTTTTCTTACTACTGTATATCACATCATGGGTTTGTTTGGTGGTAAACAGAAGTCTGTGCTCTGGATTAAAGGTAATTATGTTATGATACTATAGCTTCTACAGAGGAAATGATAGGAATTCCAGAAACTTTGGTGAATGGCAATGAAGAATGTGCTTTATACGTATGTGCTCTAAAAAGGTCGTGGTTGCTGACCTACACGTATCGAGCTGTTTTGCTAGATTTGTAGAAGAAAACATCAGTCGGTTGACTGCATTTGCCTGTATTTTTAGACAAATGAAAATAGCCAAAAACAGCCTAAAATCGTCAGAAAGCCTCTCAGACCTTGAAAAGCCCCTGGGAGTGGATTATATTTTTAGTAACATGAGATATGTTTTCTCTCTTGGGGAAATTCTGACAACTAACAAAAGGTAAATTATCTCAAAGACGCCACGGCTGGCTCATTTATTTTTCATATGGTTATCTTGGGCTCACGTCTTAATGCTGCTCTTGTTGCTTTTTCAGTGTCTGTCCATGTGTTTTACGGCCTTGTCCTTTGTGTTATTGATGTTTTGTTGCTGCCTGCTGTAAGATAACTTTCCCTTCAAGGGACAATACTAACAGTGTGAAGTGAAAAGAACTACTTAAAGCTGAAGTAGGTGAGATTGGAGCAAATATGATTAAAAAGAGTTATTTTTATAAAACGGTCGCTATATTGTGACAGTAGTACATGAAACACGTAACCTGAAAAATATCATGTGCCTCTATGTCCTTCGGTGTCCTCCGGTGTCCCTAATGGCATCTGTAAGATTTCACAGACCGGAGGAAAACAGGTCCGCTGTCCAGCTGCCGTTTATAAGAGCTGGCTGTCTATCACTCGCCAACTCTGACCAAACGGTCAAACTAGGCAGCGCTGATCAAATATGAATCAATATTATGTTACGTTAATGCCCATTTCTCACCTCAAATGTTTTCAGAATCATCCTGTAGTGTACGGTTTAGCTGTAAAATTAGAAAGTTTGTTACGCCGCTGCCATTATGAAATCTGGTGAAGGAACACCAAGTACTGGTCACATGACCGCAGCACAGCCAATAGGAACGCTTTCTCAATTAAATGACCTGTGATTGGTCAAAGTCTCCCGTCACGGGCTCGATTTTCTAAAGCCTGAAAACAGAGCCGTGATGAGGTGCAGAAGTCTAATTATCTCTTAGAATACTTGAATTACAATATACTGAAAGGTTATTATGGAATTTTTCCCCAATGATGCCAAAAATATACTGCCTACTGCCACTTTAAACAGTATCTTGTTATCTTGACAGTTCAATATTAACCTATCGATTCATCTTCAATGCTTTCCGACAGTTACGCATGCACAATGACGCATACGCACGCTGTATCATGTTTCAGTTAGTTTGGGACCGTAGCCACAGAGCGGAGAGAAAAAAAAAGCGCTCAAAAGTAGGGTGCTACTTCTACTAAACCCGGGGGGGCGCACCCTATTTTTTCCCTGATAATGCTACACTGTGGAGAACAAATCAATGTTGCAATCAGCAGGAGGAGAGTTAGTAACGTTAGCGGTTAAAGCTGGTGTCCTGCTTGGATAAATAACAGAGCTACTAACGTTAACGGATGTGATTAACATTATGAGGCGTTCAAGCTCTGCGCAGTAAAAATGACAATTGGGCGAAGGTAAATTACAATGTTATCATGATGTGTTCAAATGTAATCTTGTAAAATGTAGTTTTTGGTGAGAAACTTGAATAAAAACAGTTGTTTGAAGGAGATGTTTCGACAGCAATATAAATAGATAATAGAGAGGGAATTATGACATGTTTAACTTCCTAACACTGTAATGTATATAATATATCATTAAAACTACTAATGCCAGGATTTTTTTAATCAAATCAAATATTTGAATAATAGTAATAATTTGAATTGTGTTTTATGCAGATAACCACTATACACTGGCAATAGCAAAGTATAGTACAGCACTGTGTAAATTAGCCTCCTACCCCCAAAAAATAGGGCTCCCCCGGAAACAACGGTGTAATTTTAACTCTGGAATTTACCATTCATATAATAGTTTTTTATGTAAAATATATCGATCATTGAATGACATCAGATCTAAAATGTTATTCCTTCATTTAGTGCATAGATTACAAAATTGGAAAATAAAATTTCTGAATGGCAGACAAAAGGAAATACCTGCCAAAGTGGCAGACTCAGTTAATTTCAGACTCTATTCATGACTTTACAACCCGAGTGTGGTTGTTTGTTGTTGCTCATATAATTATCCCTTTTCTCAAGATTACAACTTAATTTTCTCCCCATCTCAATATAACAAAGTAATTGCGTGTGTGAAAAAACAAAACAAAAAAACACTTTCCTTACATCGTTACACCGTTTTCTTATTCACCTTACAAATTTAAGTATTTAGGCCACATTATGCAACATGCTCCCAATTCCCCTGCAGGGATTGTTAAAGTTTAATCTAATTTAGTCTGAGACGGTTAGGAGAAATTTGTGTAACGACAAAACAGTTATTCACCTTCCTTCATCAGCATGCATGAACCTGGTCTTTTTGAGTTACTCAGTTAAACGCACAATATGTTGACTGTTAAAAGTCATCCATCAGGAAATTGCATTAAAATGGACATTTTATGTTCCATTAACTACACTGAATGCAGCAAATAAATGCCTTAGCTAAAGAAAAAACAACAACGACGCAGAGATATAAACAGGCAAAATGTTGTGCATGGTGGCATCAAAAACATCACCGAGCAGTTTCTGTTGAAAAGGACAGAACAGGATATAATCCCTGCTCATTAATTCACCACATTAAGACTTTCCATAAGCCAAAAGTATCACCTCTGAAGCTTTCCAGCTGATAATCAGATTTTTTCCGATGCTCTCATCTCACTCTAAATGAAGACAGACGGATTCATTTATTTGCATAATTTATGTCCCATATTAATTTGTTATTCATAGGATACAGCAAATTGACAGGAGTGTTTCCCTCCTCCGTCTTCAGATAGCAAGGGCTGCAGATGTGTTTCACCTTATGATTGAATGACATTTTTTATTTAAATTTCTCTGAAATTGCCAGGTCTGTCATCACATTTGTCCACTCCTACCAGTAGTTTTACTAATAGAAAAATGTCGCCTGATTTTTAGGTGATTCCCTTCTTCCAGTTCAATGACTATGGTGCTGCAGTTAGGTAAATTCTGCATAATAACAACTCAGAGGTTTCTCTCTGTTAGGCTGCCTCTTCTGTTTGATTCCAGGGATTGGACAGAGGGAAATGATACCTTTCACCAAAATAAGATTTGACTGAGAGATGTGCTCGTCATGACTCAGTACCAGTAAAAATCACTTTGCTCAGGGGTGCCAGCCTCCACGACTAAATCATTGTGACACAGAGGAAAATGTGTTTAGCATTACTCTCATGAAACAAATGAAAATAAAGCTTAGTATTTACTGTAGAAGTATAATCAGCCTCTAAAGTACAACATCTGATCTTCATCAGAGCTATGAGCCTGGTTTAAAATGTAAATCTATAATAACACAAGACTAGATTTGACATTACTGCATCGAGGTTTTAAAGGTGATATTAATAACGGTGAAAGGTGAAAACATATGGAGAATCAACTCAGCCCCGGTGTTATTTGCGTCTGTTAGATTGGTGTTAGGTTTACACCAACGTCATTATCTATTTGTGAAAAGGCTCTGAAAATTTGGTTTATGTGAGAACGAGAAATCCATTTTTTTATTCCTGTCGTTTTCCTTCTTTTAATACAGATAAATACCAGCAGAATGAAATCCAGGTACAGTCGGCAGGTGCCCGTCTCTTCCCACAGTGATAATTCTTCACTTCATCCACATCAGAGCGCTGCCTCAGGGGACGGGGATGGGAAACACAGATAGAGCCTGTGTAGTTCTTTTAGTGATGGCTCGAGAGAAGCTGAAACTGGCAAATCAATCATGGCTTGTGTTTGGTGCACCGATATGAAGTAGTAAATCACATACGCATGTTACCTTCTCATGAGAGACTTCACCCTCGTATACCAACAATACAAGGAAAAGAGATTGCAGCGTCTAAGCGACGACTTCTCATATTGTCTTTTCGGAAAATGTAAGCTAAATGCACAGAGCTCTGTCCTAGTAGCAATATTATAAATGCACAACATACATTCAATAATGAATTATGGGTAATCAGTCTGTTATAAAACATATTGTCATGTAGACAAAAACAAGCCTGAAGTTTAATTTAAAAAATTAATCACATTGTTTATCAGGAAAAAAAACAATTACACATTTTCCTTAAAGAGTTCAGCCCTAATTATTAGAAGTGTGAATCTTAACTCGGCTCACGATTCAATTACGATTCAGCAACAATTCAAATGCACAACAATCCTTGATGCATCTCAATTTATCCCACCCTCGATTTTCTATATTACTGCACATGGCTTCTTTTTCATTAATTAATACAAGCAGTCAGATAACTCTGACCTCCCTTTTTGTTTAGAAAGTGCATTCAAAAGTGAGACTACAAAGTTCTATAATATAAAAAGCTGCATCGTTTCAATACCAGTATCTGTGTGGCCCACCTCAGTATTACAAAGACAAAACATAAATCCTTCTGCAGTACATTACACGTGTGCTGTAATCTACAGAAATAAGGTTTTCACATAGCAGCTCTAAGACAGGACACTTCCTGAATTTATACTAGCAGCTATCGGACTTTAGTTGGTTAGTCGCTTTTCCTTACTCATAGTTACCTATTCTTCGTTTAATTCACCGCATCTCCCGACAGAACAACACCACGGTTTAATGTCAGCTTGCACGCACGCTTTTTCAGCCCAACATTGTTGAAATAGAGCAGCTAATATTGGTAGCGAGAGAAACACATTAGCGGACTGCCGAGTAGAGCTGCAACGATTAATCGGTTAGTTGTCAACTATTTTGATAATTGATTAATCGGTTTGAGTAATTTTTAAGAAAAGAAAAAGTCAAAATCAGATTCAAGCTTCTTAAATGTAAATATTTTCTGGTTTCGTTACTCCTCTATGACAGTAAACTGAATACCTTTGAGTTGTGGACAAAACAAGACATTTGAGGACGTCATCTTGGGCTTTGGGAAACACTGATCGACATTTTTCTCCATTTTCGGAAATTTTATAGAACAAACTATGCGATTAATCGAGAAAGTAAACAACAGATTAATTGATAATAAAATAACCGTTAGTTGCAGCCCTACTGCCGAGTGCCGTCTCTCAGCTCCGCGCACGCGGAGAGTGTGTGTGCAAGGCTCTACCCTTTGTGACACACAGAGATCAGAGGAAAGAAACAAGCATGACAGTAAATAACATCAGAATTCAGTAAAGACTCCCACCGAGCTGAAATGAAACCAAACTGAAATGATGTTCTGTCACTGCATCGATGCAGAATCGTTCATCTCCACATCGCGATGAATCGAGAAATTTCCACACCTCCACTAGGCTTGCCGGGTAGTCGGTGTTATTGGTGTTACATGGTTTTCAGGTATACACGATTATATTACGTACCCACCGCCCCCGGCGTCGTTTTGCTTTTTTTTTTAAAGAAATAAAACCCATTTAGTTCATTTTGGCGTATCAGCGGCGTGTTATCAATGCATAGTCGGAAAACGAACACCACAATCTGAAAGTGAAAGTGTCTGCTCCATATGGCGTCTTAGCACAGAAAAGCTGGAGTCACATTTCAAACACACAAGCGAAAAGCAAAAGCGCCTATTTGGCAATATTTCGGATTAAAACCCAATGCTACAAGGGAACCATAACGTTAATGAGGCAGTCGCCGTGCGGAGGACGGAGCGTTCACAGGTGGAAACCTGCAGCCTTGAAGCAAAAGCTTGACCGGAGAGGCCAAACACACAGCCATCTGATGTTAAAGATCAATGTAAGCGCTCTACAGATATTAAGCGTCATCTTTTCTTGTAAAATGTCCGGTGTCTGGAGAAAAGTTCCTCACCGTGACATCCCTAACCTCTACTAATTATTACTGTATAAAACATCATAAGCAACAGCTTGCAGGCTCTGATTCTCTCAAATGAAACTTCCACATGCTTGAGCAAGAAGGACACCTTAAGAACATTATATAATAGGAACAAGGTGAAAGATGACTTTAATTTTAAGATAAAGCTTTCATTCTTTTGCGCTGCCGGTCAAACATATTCAGTAAACTACAGATTTTGTTAAGAACTTTTGCCCAAAGCTTTCCAAACAATCCAAACAAATTATAATTTTATTTTAAAAGCCTACCACAAGGTCAATGCCAGAGCATCTTGTAATTATTATTTCAAATTTGAGTGATATTTTCAATCACCCACTACACTGGTCAATTGCTGCCTCGCGGATTAGTGGTGAGTAAATGATTCAAAAAGCTCTTGTTGCTTCCTTAGATTTCTATCCACGTCCCAATCAGAGCAATGGGCAGCGCCAGCACTGATTCGGGGATAATTGTTCCATATAGTCATCTCTGACTGCTGCTTCTACAGACCACTGGTTTAATATCTAATCAATCTGAATGAATTATGAGCTCCTGTCGGCTCTATTAGAAATACAGACTTGACCATTACACTTTTAATTAACCCCGAGTACAACATATTGGAGAGCTGTCCCAGATGTCACCATGTATAACTCTGGCTAATAGAATGAAATGGCTTCACATATTTCACATACTAAATTTGAAATAATACTGGAAAGTGAATGTCTTTGGCCAGACTGGAGCAGAGTTTGTACTACTTATCAAGTGATTAAGGCAATCTCTTTATTCGACTCTAGTTTCCATGGCGACGTGGCTTGATTTGACGAGCACAATGTGTGTATGTGTGTGTGTGTATATGTACTTTGCACAAAAGTCTGAAGAAGGAAAGAGATACAGCTGAAAGTACATCCCCCCTCCTCTTTTTATTCATCGTAGCGTAAAATGCACATACTCTCCTATAAGACTTTAGGGGCCCAGTAACCATGGCAACCAGAAGCATGTAATGAACAAATGCATATAAAAGCAGCACGTCGGCTCTAAAATGAAATACCACTTGTTCAATTATTTACCAAAAACACTAATTGATTGAAACTAAACACAATGTGAATTAGACACACGGTGTAAGCGGCCGATGGCGATGTGCAGTGTCTGGACAGCCAGATGTGATTTTAAGTGATAGAGGTTTTCAGTGCTATTCAACAAAAAAAACAAAAACAACTTGGAAAGCTGCAGGGTGCAGGGTGTTACCAGAGGCGAGCCTTGTTTGATGAATAATGCAGTCATCTATGATCAACAAAGTTGCAGCAATCCTTACAGCACATGTTTGCACATGTTTCTCACGCTTGCTGTTAATATGCAGCGCTAGATCCACAGTGTTTCTGAAATGTTGTATATTGTTATTTTCACACACACAGGGGAACAAAATACTAAAAACAAATCTAATACAACACCATAATTGCCCAAAGCCTCGAGAATTAAAACACTAACTGTTATCAGTTTCACAAATGTTTTGTTATATGAGTTTCGAGAGAAAAAGTGATATTAGTGTTGGTTGAGGCAAATTAGTATTTAATTAGTTTATCAGAGACAATCAAAGGGTCTTTTTTTGTCATCCATGAAAGGTAAGTTAACACACTCCTAAGGGTTGTGCTATTATTGAAATTAAAATTTCAGTTATGATTTTGGCATCCAACAATTTATTAAAATAAGATAATCAACATAAAAGGATTATTCCGCCGCATTCCATTTCGTAGTGACGCTCTTGTTTTGTCTTGTGTTATAAATCCACTTAGTGCTCACTGTGTCCTCGCTACCTTCAGTGAGGGGCGGGACTGGCGATGTCAGCAAACCCACCCGACCAGTCTTAAAACATGGACCCCGTCTCATTTACCATGCTTTGTGGGTGTGACTTTTTTTTTTTCCTGTGTCATCACCATTAATATCTATGCAATCAATGTGTTTGTGATTAAATTGTTTACTAGAGCACAAAGTTCTTCATAGATCCAGACTCTTAATTTTGCTTTCAAAGCGCAACAGATTGATGCCTTTAACTTAAAATGTTGGCTTTATTTTTGTATTAATAAAATTTCCTTTCTAAATGCATGATGTTTCCAAAATCAATGAGTAATCATGTTAAATAATCTTGATCTCAATATTGACCAAAATAATCGGGATTATGATATTTGCCATAATCAAGCAGCCCTACCTAAGAGTAAAGTAGGAATGCACTGATACCGATACCGGACCGGTTATCGATCCAACTATTTGAGCTGACTCAAATAGCTGGATCGGGTATCGGTGAAAATGGGGCTGATCTATTTAATTAAGTTCTATGTTTATATGCTATATACATTATATACTGCAATTTTAATTATTGTTTAAGTTTTGAGTTTGTTGTTGCATTAAAAAGGTTTACACTTGAATTGCAATTCCTGTTAATTTTTTTTTTTTTTTTACCAAGTTGCTGGTGTAAGATTTATTATTTTAATAATAAATAATTCTGTAAATTTATATCTATGTATTTATTTGTTACATTTAGTTTTTCCAAAGTTAGGAAAGCAATGTTTAAGTCAAGCATGACGTTATATGTCATACAGCTTATTAATTAAACACTGGTATCGGATCGGTACTCGGTATCGGCTGATACCTAAAACCCAGGTATCGCCATCGCAAAAGTCGGATCGGTACATCCCTAAAGTAAAGCATGTTTTGTTCAATACACGGCAGTACAGACTCTCTCTCTCTCTCTTCATCCATCACACTCACACAAGCATACTGTACGTGATAAGCACACATGCACCAGCTTGGCTAAATAGACTGCGAGAGAAAGAGGGTTTGGGGACTGCCTGAGGAGATACTGAATTTGCTTGATCCTAATTGCAGTGTCCTGCTGGGGAGAAAATGTACGTCATTATAGCCATTAGTTATAATCATAGCCAATTACGGCCAGAGCTAGCATGCACGTGGGCCAACCCGTATTAAATAGCGTGAGCTCATGCACTGGAGCTGGATATGCAAAATCGTCACGTGACGAGGAGTCGATCCTTGGGCGATGTGGCTGCCTACTCTGATTCCCTCGCTCTCCTGTGGGATGGCATTGTACGGTGTAGAAATGGTATTGTTTCATGGGACAAAGTGATTTATGACGGGGGTGATTGGTAGATGGTTGCCACGTGTCACGGGTTAATGACCATGTATGATGGATAGTGACAAAGCTGGGTCAAATTTCTAGAGCTTTAGAATGCCTTTGAAGTGTGAGGCGTCAACTTCTGTCCACGCCGATGGATACAACCTTACATTTTTGGTAGCTTCTCTTTATTTTGGCCAAGTGTTATCTCCAAAAATCACATGCCATCTTTAGTTTGCCAAAGAGAGCCTAGAGTAATACTCTGAGCACATCCTTTCTTCCTTGTACATCTATTACACTCTTCTCTCAGGGTGTACACGCTGCTGCAACCGAGCAGCAGAGGTCATCTGCAGTTCAGGCTCCAATTAACTCTATGCAATTAGTTGCTGATTTCAGAAGAAAAAACTCTTCTGAAAAATAAGGCACACTGTGGAATTTGGAAAAGGCTATGGTTTGATTGGCTTTCATGGTGGCTTAGGCTGAAACGGTTCAAGCATAATGGCTAACACTGCGCATTAGTATGCCATTAGATCCCCTTTTTGCGTATGGGGATGAGTATGCGTTTGGCAGGAATATATAATTAAATACGCCCTGTGTGTTTGAATTACTGTAGAATAAGAGGGCTCTTATTGTATTATTTGTCCAGGCTGCCCATTAGTTATCCTTGACTTTCATACAAATTAATTTAGCCTTCAGCGCCCAGAGGAAGACGTAGCTTATTCAGTAATCCTGCTACATTGCGATTGTGCAGTTTGTGTACAAGCACAGGTCGAAGGTGTAGGTCAATTACAACCTCCAGGGGCCAAGTGTTAGAAGGCGAAGGGGTGAAGATGGGAGTAGAGGAGCCGACTGTCACAGTCAAGATGATAAGAAAAAGAGAATCAGGCTTCTTTATCTATTTGAGGGAAAAAGACTTTGAGGCAGAGCCATCCTTTTACAATTTGCTCAAGGTCTGGCCTTTTTTTTTTTTTTACCAGAAGAAGAAAGGACACTGTTGATTAATTTAGACAGGAAAGAGTTTGCGGCCTATGAACCATTTTAGAAATGACATGGAAGAAACTAATCACAGAAAATCCAGCAGCCTCAAAGACAAGAGAATAGAAATGACAGGCTAATTAGTTTGGTTCCAGCCTGGTTCAGGATAGAAAGTACTGATGCTGTGCTGTGAACCACGGTGTAATGATGAGAGAGCTGGAGTGCGACTGCCAGTGTGGCCCTGAGACCCAGAAGTTTCGGAGGCGTGGGAGGAACGGAAGCCGAGATCTCCCCCACGACTTGACAATGTTTGTTTCACCATCTGATATTTGACATAATGAGCAAAAGTATGTGTGCGTTCATCTGTGCATGTGTGTGCGGGTTCATACTTTGTAGTAAGCCTAGATTGGGAAGGTGTTAATAAACGGGGAAAAGAAACTGAGCGCTCCGTCTGGTGCTCGGCACTACAACTTCCGCTGTCAACAATCCCTAATCACTGGAGACAGGCCCTATTAAAGGAAACAGACTGAGATGTCCGGCCCTCACCACAGCACCCCTCTGAGTACAAATCATTACTCTCCATGTGTTAAATAAAGAGATAGCTATGCCCCCTCTCTCTTGTCAGCACAGGCCATTAGCCAGAGTAAATATGTAATGCTGTGACATTTCGGCTAAGACATGGGGTGTAATGTAAAAGCAAACTTAAACTTGGGTAATTAGGAAAAAGAAAAATGTGGGAAAATTAAATGAAAATTAAATTCATTTCCCTGTTCAATAGAGAGAGAAGAACCAAACCTAATTTAGAACCAACCTTTAGCAAAAACCGTCTGTCTAATAAATTTGAGTTAAGGATCTGGAATGAATAATCAAAATCCCAGAAGGTCAAATAGTATTCACAGTAAGTATTTCATTTCTCAAATAACAGTCCAGTAATCATTAATTCATATTTACTGCATGTCTTTCCACATTTGTCACCTACTTTTCGAGAATTTAATTCTGATAATTGGTGCCATTCATTAGGAGAAAAGAGGTTTGTATGTGGTTGCTAATCATACGTCATTGCGAAACAGAATGCGGCACAATAATCGTTTTATGTCAATATTGGTCAACGTATTTTCATACAACTGTTCGTATGACATTTCAAAAAAACGTATTCCACATTTTTCGTGCGTTTTCCTACGAATGTCCAGCAAAATGTGTCAATTTCCGCTCGTTACATGCATACAGTCTTTTCAAACTAAACTTCTGTCTTCACAGGAAACTACTTAGTTAGGTTTAGGAAATATTGTGGTTTGGGTTAAAGAGGTTTATTATAATTATGTTTATTTTCAGGTGCCTACTTTTATTTTTCTACTAGAGCATTTAATTGAACACTTTAATGTTCAAAAACACTTTACTTTTCTCATACCGGCTGTGCTGCAGCACTTCACCTGAGTTTTGCTCGGCTTTTTATTTAATTTTTAATATTTCTTTTAACCATTTAACCAATAGCATTAATCGTTTAAAATTCTTAATGTTGGTTAAACGGTTAAACGGTCAACCATTAACATCCCTACGTGGGATGTATGCGTATTACAGTGTATTACTTTTATAACGTATATATATGTCTTGCTACTTTCACTGTACGCTGCTCATTTGAATATTTTAGAGACTGAAATGGTCAGGACACATTATTAATAAGATAAATGATTTATTGAGTACAGGATCACCAAGGTTGTCTTGACATTCAGATGTAAGTACAAGTGACAGCTGACCGCCTTGATCATCATGTCATAGTTGGAAAAGCATGGACCTCAATTCATAATGAAACATTTACTAATGACTTTCAATGTTAGTGACCATTTGTTATGTCTGAGTGAAAATACAGCTGTAATATTTCCTGTGTTTGCCACATGGACATAAGTCATTCTGTCATTTTCACGTCAGAAAATGGTGCTTTTCCTGCAGACATATTGCACTGTTTTGAAAATTTACAGAACAGAGCAGAGAGATAGCGAGCGACTGAGCCAGTTTTGATTGCTTTCCCAAACTTCTGGTTAAACAGAGATTTAAAGTTCTAGTAATCAGTCAGTCAGGCTGTATCACATATACCCCTCGCTGCTTCACAGCGCACTGCCGATGGCATGCAATTGTGCAAAAAGAAAGGCTGAAAGCTAAATGGAAATAACATTTATCTGGAGTTTATGATTTCATAATCAAAGAAACATACTGAGCTGACAAATTCTTGTCAGTGACATAGTTAGGGCTGGGTAAAAAAAATGACGATGCAAGTACCAATATCAGAACCCTTAAGGTGATACTCATACCAATAGAGTAATTCATTTGATACCTATCATGTGAATGGAAGCTGTATGTGTGTCCCACTGGCTGGCTAATCACTGCCGCACTGCAGAGTGATCGCTGTGATTGGCAAAACGGTCATCTTTTTCTAGATCCGGGCACAAAAAGGATCAATTGCAGGTATCATTTGGCTAGAGACGTTTCAATACTACTTGGTACTGGTTGTTTCATTCAACACCTTAAAGGCATCGATACCCAGCCTTAGACATAGTGCATTGTTCAATGCAAAATCTTGCTGTGAAAAAAAGAAAATGTAATAAACATCATCACTGCTTTCAGTTAAACAATGTACAAGTTATCAACTGCAGCTGTAAACCTAAACATAGACAGCTGCCTCACTGTTAAAATGTGACTACATGGTCTATAACATTACTCATAATGTGTCAAGTTGAAATATAAAAAGAATATATATTTGATTGATTGAATCTGTGTGATCAATAGAAGAACTGTATTTCCAAAGGATCAAGATGGGTTTGTGTCCGTCGATACCAGATGGAGTCAGTTTTCTCCTCTCTCGGTCGAGTCCTCCATTTAATCTAGAGAGCTTTTACTTCAGGTTAATGTGCGCTGTTGAATGTGAGAGCTTATTGGTTTGTGTGTAAGTGGATTTGGCTGCGACGATGACCAAAGCTCAGCACTAGAGACCTCTCAGACAACACATTTGAGGCCAGAGAAAGCCGGTCCTGACCGCCGGTCAACTTAAAAGCCATTAAAACAAACAGCACGGTGAGAGATGCAGGGAGAATATCGACTCGCTCTTTACCCAGGGGACGGCAGAGCAGGAGGAAAAAGAGGGATGTCAAAGAAAGCTATAGAGGGGAGATACAGGTTGTTTCCATCACCTGAGATATTTCGGGTTGTAAGACAAGACTTCTGAGGAAAAATAGTAATGATAGTGATGAAAAGTGCCAGGCACCTGTGGTAACAGAAGGATTTAGTCTATTCCATTAGAGACTTTACTGTCCCACACCATATCTGCTCACTCATATCCATCATATCCCTCATTGTTAGCTTTGCAGGATAAGCAATTTAGGAGGACAAAAAGGGCGGCCTGTGTTAAATCCGCAAAGCTCCAAACTTTTAATTAGGACAAACCACGAAACAACAACAACATTAACAATAGAATCCAAAACAATAAAAGGGTAATTATCGTGAAGCTATACTCTGACTGCCAAGAACACCATAAAACTAATTACCGATGTCTGACAGCAGATGGTTTGGGGGTGGCAAGTAAAACTAGGAAGGTATATGTACATCGGAGGATGTGCTTGTGCATGCATGTAAAAAAAAAAAAAAAAAAAAATGGTGTTGATACCAATCAGAGCCTTTTTTGTGATTCGCCTGAGTCTACGTCTTTATTGCAGCAACAATGCATTTGGAGTGACAGAAAAGTAGGATGATTGACAGTTTCTCTTTAGAATTCAATTAAGGCACCGGGCTGGAAGGATGTTCAGCGAGCTCTAACAAAACACACTTTTCTATTATTTGGACAGGAGGTTAGAGAGAAGACATTACAGAATCACAGAAAGGGCTGTCACAATAATCGTAATTTGCAATACTGCGCTATTGACAAGCAAAGCAGAAGATGGCAAGCAACCACCACAACCGCTATATGCTGAGCCGCTATTCTTCACTGAGCGCTGCATGTTTGGTGTTTTTTTCTGATCGCGAGAGTTGAAAACTGTTCATCTTTGCATAGAACGCTGCACTCGTCACTGTCACTTTTTTATCCAAACGTCCAGTCACAATGGAGGAGAAGTGGGACAAATACCAAAAACATCAACCGTCACATCCTACAAGGACTGTAGCTACGAGTGCTGAACAACAACAACAACAAAAATGGAGGAGAAATGAATACACATAGACCTCAGGTCCAATATTTTTACTTATACAGATGTTCTGTATCAAAGCAACCAGATGCAACCAAAGCATCTCAGATGAAAAAAAAACGCTGCGCCTCATTGCCCTTCTGTGTTCTGCATTTAACAATAAACAGGTATTTAATTTGTTTGTTTTTGCTTTGTCATTTAAGGGAATTGGTTGCAAAAAAATTGCTTTGTTGAGTCAATCATTATCACCACAGAGGAAATTCCTTCACTGCAACAGCCCTAATCACGGAGCGCCAACAGGACGGGACACTCGTGAACTTCAGGCTTCGCTAACTGGTCTTGTCCAGCACATTTTTAATTGCCTTCAGATGTTATGAAAAGTGACCATCGCTGCCTGCAGACCAGGCAGCACCGGTTCAAGCAGCGGTAAAAAGTTGAGGAAAGGTCACTTCAATGCGTCAATTAAAGAGAAGAGCAAGCAAACACGGCCCAGTCAAAGCAAACATTTCCAGTTGACATAAAACAGTTTGATGTACACTACGTCAAACTGTTCAGCCCTGTCCTGGTGACCCATGCAGCTCCAACTCCTCTCTCTAATGGAGAAACATATTTGTGTATGTCAGAGTAGACTAATAACACATTGGCAGACATTCTAACAAAGCCGGTGTTTCATTTAGTTCACCGCTGCTGAGACTTTATCTATCTTGCTTTTAAACGTCTGTCTCTGTTCCTTATATGGCAACGTCTGCAGATTGGAATAGGGCTCTACTTATTGAATTTCAGGACTGATCGCTCAGACCCATTTAAAAGGCTGAACCTGGAACATGTTGAGGACACCACTTTATATTCCTGAAAGCATCGTGGCTGCATTCCAACAGCACTGAAATAAATGTAATTAACAATTATGGTCTGCCCTGCTTGACATCTCATTATTTGAGCTTTCCTGATGTCCTTCGCCTCTCCTGCCTGCATCTTTTTCTCTCTGCCACAGAAATGTTTTAACGCACAGTGACAGCTGGGGGGTGAGACAGACAGGAGTCTAAAGGAAATGCTTGTGTTTAAGTACATTTTTGGCTTGCGCTTCAAAACCGGGGGTTGAAAGAACTTTCCAGCAAACAAGTGGATTAGAAAATCCATTTGTGAGTCCTGACACTGTGCTGCCTGCTGATATTCTGACATAAAAAGAGTAGGTGGGTATGTGGTATGCACGCATCAAACAAACAGTCAAACATGCCTATCCGCGGCAAGCCATTAGGCCCAGGTGAAGTGGCTGATGGATGATATCTCTGTCTGCCTCAAATCGTTCACATGCAGCTTAGTCCAGAGCGTGACTGGATGAGGTCTTGTAGAACTTCTCAAAGTCACAGAGTGAGCCGACTCTCTCAACTAGCTCACCTCCGAGCACGGTGACAGCAACATAGCTTTTATTCTCACGTTACTGACATTGCTTGAAGTTCTCGCTTCACATAATGATATGCTTGAATTTTACATATCAAACACATCCAGGGAGCAAAAAATGGATTCAAGCAATGTGGCGTGTACATGTAAAGGCATGTCTTTGCTCTTAGTTTATATATTTAGCTTATTCATGTCTCTTCTCATTGAAGAGTCAAAAATAGGATCCAATAAGACTTACTGGAGGACACGGTAAACTGTAAAAGCAGAAGAGGTGTGGAAATGTATCAACTCTGAGATGCATCGCGAAGCGGACGTGAACGATTCTGCATCGATGCGGTGACAGAACATAATCTGGAGTTTGGTTTCATTTCAGCTCAGTGTGAGTCTCTACTGTATTTTACTGTCATTTACTGTCGCGTTTGTTTCTCTCCGCTACAGGAACTTGTTGCTCCTGCTACCAATATTAGCTGCTCTACTTCAACAATATAGGGCTGAAAAAAACATGGATGTAGGCTGAAATTCACCCACTGTGTTGTTCTGTCAGGAGCTGCCGTGACTTAACATTAAACCAAGTGCACTAAGAGAAGAAGCTCTATAAGTACAGTAAGTGAGTAAGGAAATGTAATGTAACTAACTAACTAACAAACTAAACTCTGCAAGCCACTAGGCCAATTCATGTAATGTAAAATGCCATTGGCATTCAGGAAGTGCCCTGTCTGCTATGTGAAAACCTTATTTTTAGGGCTGCAACTAACCATTATTTTCATTATTGATTAATCTGTTGATTATTTTCTCAATTAATTGATTAGTTGTTTGGTCTATAAAATGTCAGAAAATGGTGAAAAATGTCGATCAGTGTTTCCCAAAGCCCAAGATTACGTCCTTAAATGTCTTGTTTTGTCCACAACTCAAAAATATTCAGTTTACTGTCATAGAGGAGTAAAGAAACCAGAAAATATTCATATTTAAGAAGCTGGAATCAGAGAATTTTGACGTTTTTTCATAGAAGATTAATCAAACTGATTAATCGATTATCAAAATAGTTGGCGATTAATTTAATAGCTGAAAACTAATCGAGTAATCGTTGCATCTCTTCAACACACTTGTAAAGTACTGCCGAAAAATGTATGTTTTGTTTTTGTAATGTTTATATACTGAGGTGGTATTGACAAGATGTAGCTTTTTATATTATAGACTGTTTTAGTCTTATTTTTTAAAGCACTTACCGTAAATAAAATTAAAAAAAAAAAGGGAGTTCAGATTTATCTGACTGGTTCTATCAATTGATGAAAAAGTAGCCATTTGCAGTAAGATAGAAAAGTGAGGATGCAATACATCGATATGCATCGTGAATCACTGTGCATTTGAATCATTGACAGGTGAATCGTAATCGAATCGAAAGGCCAGTGAAGATTCACACTTCTAAAAAATCAGTATATCAGTTTAAATGCTAGAAAGCTATCTACCTGATGTGTCTGCAGGCAAAGAAAAACCTTGTCACTCACATTATAACCAGGCTTAACATTACCAGCGGTCGTCGGTCATCTGCATCAAAGAAAAATTATGCATGACTGATGAAACTCTTGCAAAATGAGTTTCAAGCACACTACACTGAGTTGACAGAAAGCAGTTCGAACATGGTCATACAGAAGGCACTCCACTGCACTCCAGACTCAGAGCTCACTCTTTGATTTCGGGGCAACTCCACTTAAAAGCTAAATTATTCAGTCTGTTTTGGAGAAAATGTGCATCTTAAGTGTGAGAAGGGACTGGGCATTCAAAAGAGGCCACAAAACATGGTGTACATAACGATTTAAGAGCTGTTAAAGGAATAATTAATTGCTCGCTCCTTATAGCACAGCACACTTGATGCGATGAGTGTAGTTTCAAAGAGTTGTAACAGCTGATCACTGAACAATCAGCTGGTTGTTGAGATTTAGTGCCCACATGAAGCACTACACTAGAAAAGTACATATTTTATTGACTAATTCCCAAACAATTTTACTTATACTTAAGAAATATTCATGTCTTCTTTTGGCAACCTTTGTGACACTCGAGTGCACGCCCAATCCTTTTGAAACATGGCAACAGTCTACCATCTAGGGATGCACCGATTTCACATTTTCATACCAAGTACTTACATTTGGGTACTTGCCAATACCGAGTACCACTATGAGTGCTTAATAATACCATTACAGTTCTAACAATGACTTTGAAAAAAAGTGAGATGTAAAGTCAAAGCTCACGATGTATGTGCTCACACTTTATGGTCCGATCGTCAGCCACGACCGGACTGCTCACACTGTACGTACTAAAATAGAAAAAGAAAAACGGGCCGTCGGTCGCTGCGGGCCGTTCAGGATGTTAACAATAAAGATTTGTTTCAAAGCTCTGAGGCAGGTAAAGTTTGTTTGCTACAAGAGGTCTGTACTGGTCACAATGCTAACAAGGAGGCACGTTTCTGTTCTATCCTGTATGCTGAAACGTCTAAAAAAAAAAGGTGCCGGCATATATGGACTCGCAGGTGGCTAGGAAGACGTATATGGCAGACAATATGGCATGTCCATTTTGCAGAGAGAATTGGAGGTAAGGCTACGTTGTACATTGTAATCTTTATAGCTGCACTCTGATTACTGTAAAAAAAAAAAAAAGGAATGATGTAAGGGAATCTGCTCGACGCTCTGCTTCAACTGTGAAATTCATCCGACTGTCCGACGGACGATCAAGAGGAGTTAAATCGGTCTTCAGTCCTCCACGTACACTGCACATCAAACAACGCCTAACAAAACTGAAATTTGGTCCAACTCTAAAATGAGTCATGAGGCTCAAAATTCAGGCCAGAAACAGACTAAAATCGTATAGTGCATGCGCAACTTTAAACCAATTGCATTCATCAAAGGCAGGCCTTAACCTCACTCTATATTATTTACGATCTAAGCATTTGTCAAAGTTTTTGATCATTAGTATATCGCACTTTTTTAAAAATTCTATATTGTTCATAAAGATGTGTATATGGAAAGTGATAACAAAGATGTTATTGTACAGTGTTTTTTTTCTCTGACAGGCTAATCAATTTTGTGAGGTTTTACGATATGAAATGCTAAGCCACATAATCATGAAAGTATAGTACTGGTGATTTGATCATTCTTTCTCAGCATATCAAATTTCAACAGATTCCACATGTAGCTGATGAGGTAAGTGTGCACTTTTCGAGCTATTATACATTCAATTGCAGCATTTAAAGCAAATCTGTAAAGTAGAAAAGTAACAAGGCTTCGGCAATATCATCATAACACTCAGTTCCAAAGGTGCTTTAACAACAATTGGTTTACAGCTACATTTACAAAGAGTTTTTTAATCGTCAAAAGCTTATTATTCTCCATGCAGAACATTTCCTCCAGATTCTGTCAACCTTAAGTCAAACTTTTGCATTCATAGCTTTACTTGCTTTATTTTCATCATCCCCTTATTTCTAAAGTGCTTTATCTCATTAAATCTCAATGCAATTATATTCAAACATAGTACTTTTCAGCAATTCACCGGTGAATATAGTCAGTGTTATGTTTCTCCGCCGTAGTGGTACCATGCTGCATAAATATTTACTTGCAATGCATCAGCTTTACACCATCCTGCTGTACCATATCAATGTTTACAGCTTGTCTGGATGTAAGACGTGTGGCGAGAGTGGCTCAGATAAGTAGGGAGAGGAGTATTTTTTCTCTCACTCGCTGCGACAGAAATCCCGCTAAGGGAGAAAAAGAAGCTATACTTAGGAGAGATCAATACCCGCTCGGACCAAAGTAAAATGGATGACACGTCTGACCCGCTGAACTTGTTGGAACAAAAAGTCATCAGACCATTAACGGCGCATTCGTGCAAGATGCTCCCAACAACAGAGTGAACAAGGACGGACATTCAAGAGCAGCTTGTTGAGGACACAGAACACACAAAAGAAAATGTTTCAGGTGGCCAGCTGAGAACACTGACCTCTTAATATCATTTCATATTATAACGTGCTTGCAAAGATAATACGCATCATTAAATTAAAAGGCACTTGTATTCAGGGTCATTCTGCCTCTGTGGCAGGCAGGTATTTTTTTGTCTGCGACTCAGAAAATTGATCTGCCACTTTTTAAATCTATGTGCTAAATGAAGGAATAACATTTTAGATCTGGTGTCATTCAATGTTTGATATGTTTTACAAAAACAAATGTTGTAAATTGCAGCGTTCGAATTACACCGTAGCTTCCGGGGGAAGGTACTGTACACAGTACTGTGCTTTGTTATTGTCATCTATAGTGGTTATTTGCATAAAAACACACAATTAAAATTATTAGTATTATTTAAATATTTGCTATTTAATATGTATATATTGTCATTAGTAGTTGTAATTATGTATTATAAGCTGCTTAGAGCGAGTGTTATAAAGTTAAACAGGTCATAATTCTCATCTAAAAAAAACACATCTCCTTCCAACAACTGGATTTATTCAAGTTTTTACGGGATTACATATAAACACATCATGATAACGTTGTAATTTACATTTGCCCAATTCATTTTTACTGAACTGAGCATGAATGCACCATAACGTAACTCAATGGAACCTCCGTTAACATTAGTAGCTCAGTTATTTCTGCCCACCGGCTTTTAACAATAACGTTAACTAACTCTCCTCCTGCTGATTTCAACACGGATTTGTTCTTCACAATGTAGCATTATCAGGGAAGAAATGGGGTGCGCCCCTTTTTAGGTTTAGTAGCGCTACAATTCTGAGCGTTTTTTTTTTCTCCGTCATAGCTCCAAACAAACTGAAATATGATACAGCGTGCGTCATTGTGCATGCGTAACTGTTGGGAGTATTGAAGAGGAATTGATAGTCACGGAGGCATGGAAATGCCAAGGAATTGGACGACTAGGAACAGGTTGTCAATGGGAACTGATTCTCTACTCCCATGTGTAGTGTTTTAGCTGTCTGCAAGAGCGGCGGATGGCCTGACAATTTTACCCACTTCCAACAATTTACCTGCATTTGGCGGGTGGTGGGTGCTAATTTCAGACCCTGCTTGTATTGAAAAAGTGATAACAATAACACTCATTGCAAAGTTGAAGCGGTGGAACTCTGGAGTAAATAGAATTGTTATATTATCTCATATCATGTCATATCAGGCTAATGTATTGCATTACAGCCGGTCTGAATAAGTGTGTCTTAATTGATTTGATGAAGCCCGTTCATGTACCTTTCATTAAACACCCTCATTGTATTGATCAGGTGAAAATGTAGCTTTTCCATAAGAGAGGAATCACTCGGGGGAAACTGTCCTATAATTAAGAACCTGCCCAAAACCATTAAAGTGCTCAGTAGCTCAAGCCTCTTTAGTTTGGAGAGTACAGCATCCAATAGTCCATTACTTTGATCTACAGGTCACAGAGGAGCAAAACTCAATACGCAGGCTCAGATGGTGTTATGAGCTATATCAAGTTCAGCTCGGTGTCGGTTGGAAATCCATGACTTTTCTACAGTATATCAGCTGTAATTTCTCAACACGATGGAGAAAAGAGATAAAAATTGCTTAAGACTGTCACAGTGCATCAATTCAGTAATACAGCCGAGCGGTTCGATGGTGGCAGAATAAATGAATAGGAAGCCCCAACTCCAAACAGCTCCATCTAAATCCCCATAAAAAGATAACCTCATTTCACCACATTTGAATTTCAGTGAGGTATTTCCTGATGGTGTGCCATACTTCAAACTGAGGTTCTTGAAAAGCGAGGACATATTGGCAGAGCTTTTTATACCATATAAAAATTTTATCAGCAACTTGGACCATGAGTGGACGGTGCAGGGCAAAGACCTACAGTACTGTGAGGATGAATAAAAACACCAACTCATTTCTACAACGACGAGGTTACGCTTTATTATATAAGGTGCAGCTGTTTCATCAAATCTACTTTCTTTTCCAAATAGTTAAACTGTAAATTAAGAATAAGTCGGAAGGGAAGTATTTCATTTGTGAATTGAAATAATAACCTTTTCAGTCAACCATATAAAGCTGCTTTCTAGACAGATTCCATGACCTCTTTTCCTTGTATTTGATTAATAATTTACAAGACTACGGTTTATTGAAGAGGTCATTTCATAGAGAATTAAGCCCAAACTGGAGATTTCATTCAGCCCAATTGAAATGATTGGACAAAATTATTTATTACATTCCTGAGACAACCAGAGATACTGGATTTTTTTTTTTTTTTTT
>CAKAKQ010037660.1:0-11323 GCA_916700675.1 Helicolenus avius
ACACTATTTTAGGTGCAACGGAAGTCAGACGGCGGCTGGCGGTACCACGGTTTTGCACTCTGCAGGTCACATTACTGCAGTTTCACATGAGTGTCGGAGAACTACGGTGGCCTTCAGGTAACATAAAAACATGTGCAAGGGTTTCTCTAGAGCCAGTGTTTGTTTTTTGTGTTCTGGGCTACTGAGCTAATAAAAACACGACGATACTTATTATCAAATGATACACTAATAAAAACATGGTCATCGATATCATATTTAATTTCTGCTAAAGATCCCCTGAAATGTTACAAACTGTTTGTAAAGGAACCTTCATATCTACATAGGGAACTCTTCAGAGTCCGTCATGTTGCCATGCCATGTTTCTACAGTAGCCCAGAATGGACAAAACCAACACATGCTCTAGAGAGAGAGCCTTTCATATTGTTTTAAGTTACCTGAAGGCCACTGTAGTTCTTCATCACGCTTGTGAAACTGTGGTAATACCAGCCGCCGTCTGACTTCCTTTGTTCCTAAAGTAGTGTTATTATGGTAAGGACGGCCTCTGAGTGAGGCAAACGGCGTAACCACATTTTGGCACTCGGCGGCTCACGTTCCTGCAGTCTTGGAAAGGGAGGAGTGAGCGGAGAGGTACTCAGTTGGTTACAATCTGCAACCACACCACTAGATATCGCCAAATCCTACACACTGTACCTTTAATTGCTGTTTGGGTTGAATTGTTTTCAGAAAAAAAGCTGCTTCTTCCATCCATTTGGATGCAGGTTACAATGCAATGCTCAAGTGTCCCTCAGTCACTCATACACACACACACACGCACACAAGCACACACACACACACACACACACACCTACACAGTGACTGATTCCTCCCCTGTCTTTATACAAGCCGAGCTGAAATCTCTCATCCTTCCCTTTTTAAAAAGAGATAATGATGCTCGTTTCACAGCTCAAAGAAGTCATTAATGTGTGACACAGCCTTGAATGTAGAATATCAAAGCATGGCAGAGTGCGCCCCCCCTCCCGCCCACTAACGGGCACAACCTCGTTAAGACGGCGGGGACATGAATTAATCATTAGTCCACCCTGTAATAGGGCAGGAAATTGTTAGCAGCACCAGTTGTTGTGAGAAATGCCCCTTTGAGTCGCTCGGAACGTGTAAAGCTCCTTACAAATCTTTCATCTCATTACAGGATCGCCATCAATTTTACTCCAGCAGATAAGCTGATGGACGTGCTCCCTCCTATGTACCATCATCCACTCTCTTTCACAGATATGATGAGACTGGCAAGGTGAGAGCACGGAGGCGATATTAGTAAGTCAGATATGACAAGGACGGATTTGTATGAGTTCAAAAGCAACACGAGGCCGTAAAAGAGAATAGCCTGCATAGCTGTGATATAATCCCATTAAAAATACACTAACGTACATAAACTGTCCCCCTTTTCACAAGAATTTCCTTTCATAGGTCTCATTAGTGTAGTAGGACACATTTTTTTCCGCACTGGGAGTATCTTTTTTTATTTCTTTTATGTTTTTGGTGGGGGCAGTGACTGACAGAGATGAACTTCCATCCACTAATGTGAAAAGGTGGGCAGAAAACTACCACTGTGACAAAACTTTTCTATTGTAATGTCATAAAATGAACCACCACGCTGAGTTATTGTCTTGCACGTTAGTTGTTGTCTATGTGGAAAAATCCATATGCATATTAGCCGTAGGTTTCTATCCTTTATCACCGTCTGAGAGCAGAGCTTCTCTGATCCGGGGTTATAAGGTAATGCTTACTTGACAGAAGTTATTAAGTTGTCTGCAGTGCACAAAGGGAGTATAAAAGCCAGCCATTATTGGTGGTCAGGTGTTACAGCAATTCGTCTATGTTCATTATCAAATCCTGGCATTTGCGTTCCCTTTGTCCCTTTTGTGCAGAATGTGTCTTCTGAGGGAATAAAAGAGTAAAGATTCACAGCAGCATATCCACCGCTGTCTGAAAAATGACCAGTGATTATTAGTTCAGCTGAGGTTTCATGATCAAAGCACAGTAGCTACTGGAAAGGACCGGTGTTGTTCACTAACCTCCCGGTTCCTGTTCCATCAGGTGTGGAGGTTTTGTTAAAAAAAAAATAGCAACCACGACTGGTACTGTGTTAGAAGAAACAGCACCTTTATAAAGCGCTTTAAAGAAGCTCTGACGATGTAGCGATTGGACCAAAACTTATTTTGATTGAGCATAAACTGGTAATGAAATAGCTTCTGATATGGTTTATGTTGCTGTAATGTGTGGTTTATTAGCTCTCACTAAAATCAGCTGGTTCTGTATTTGGTGTTTGAATGACAATTTGCAGACTCTTTGGTTTCAATGACATTATTCTGTGGTGTTTTGGCACGTTTGTAAATAAAGTTGTTCTTTGTGTTCTCTGTTTTTATGCTCTGGCTTTAGGGACGCCAATATCTGTCGGTTGGTCGACCACTTTGAAATATCTCAACAACTGATGATATGAAAATTTTTGTACAGACATTCATGGTTCCCATTCATGGTTGGACTTTTTCTTTAGCGCCACCATGACGTTGACATTTGTGGTTTTGGATTTCCATAAAATTTGGTTCAGGCATTCATGTTTCCCTCGGGATGAGTTGTAATAGCCTACATTTGGTGATCCCTTAACTTTCTGTACAGCACCTTCATCAGGTTAAAGGTTTTATTCTGTCCAATAGTTTGGTTTATGGTAGAATACCATATAAGAAGTGGACGTAGTCACCATGACGTCAATTGAATTGTGGACTGCCGTTTTGAGGTCTTGAGTTTTGCACGTAAGAGGTTGGAGCTCAGTACAACCGAACGCTGAATAAGACATTTTCAAGTGACTGAAATTTTACAATTAACTAAAACACACAAACACGGACAACACCCAGACCGCACAAGGCCGTGGTAGCGACCTGTCAATCACAACTTAGCCACGCCCTAAAGCATCCCCTGCTTTATGGTCTATTTGACTCTAAATGGGACCATAATTTACTAAATGAACATCATGCTGTATTGAAGAAGACTTGAAAGTAGCGATTGAGACCATAAACTCATGTTTACAATGTTTACTGAGGTAATGAATCAGGTGAGAAGTAGGCTCATTTTCTCATAGACTTCTATACAATCAGACTTCTTTTTGCAACCAGAGGAGTCGCCCCCTGCTGGCTGTTAGAAAGAATGCAAGTTAAGGGCACTTCAGCATTGGCTTCACTTTTCAGACCCGGAGGTAGCCGCCTGCAGAATACCTGCAAAACTAATAACATCCCCATCAGCCTCTGCTGTACTTTGTGTTTAGTGATAATTCTCAAATGTTAGCATGCTAACACGCTAAACTAGATGATGAACATGATACATTTGCTAAATATCAGCATGATAGCATTGTCATGACATTAGCAATCAGTTCAAAGCACCGCTGTGCCAGAGTGTACACCCCCCCAGAGCTGCTACGTGGCCGTATAGACTCTTTGTTCAATGCTTTTGTGTTCTAACGGAGGGCTTCACACACTTTGTTTTGAACTGCAGTAAATATTCACTGTGTTGCATCTGTAATCCTCTTCAGGAGACTCCAAAGTGTGCTGTCAGCGCTCTAGTGAAGTGAATTCATTAAGAGTGATTCTCACAGTGCTCTGAAGTTAGCAGAGTATTGTAGTAATGGTTCTGTAAAGTGGCACTTTGCAAACATTACTGTATGCCAGCAGACAGTGAGGTCACCAACATAGTCAGGAATGTTTTTGAACAGCGGTGGTCACAAACATCCTTTTAAACATCCAGTCTCGGTGAGAAGTAAATTCTATCTTTGCAGAGTCAAATCTACCAGCAACGTGACGCAACACACCCTAACGCCATCTTGCTATTGTGTGGCCTGTTTGTTTAATCCAACTTCGATGTCTGTCAGGAAAGTGGGCAATTTGCAAGTCACAAGTGCTCTTGGTATAAAATGTTGAAGTAGGGTTGGCTCATTCCCATATTACATCCCCACCTTTCCTCCTTCTCTCCCACTTTTGGCTGTTTGAAGTGGCGGTTGGAGGGCTGTAACAGGAGTATCATTCACTGTAATGGTGGAGCGTCCTCCTCCACAGCCCTCACTTAGATCACTTAATCCACTTCAGCAGTCCGGCACTGCGCTCTGCGTGAATTCACAGCACGTTCACAATAGGAGGTGAGACGGAGACCCGCGTTGACCTGTCAGCTTGCACTAAAATGCCACACTATAACACTAGAAACCCTCGTTTCCCAGCTCACTTAATATGGATGTGGAGTCGGCCTGCGCCACACAGCTACGAGTCTAAATACAGAGAAGTTTGTACAGAGGACATAGAAGATTAATGTCATAATTATTGTGTATTAGTGTTGATCATGTCATCCTACTATTACTGGTACTACTGTCTGTCCATTGCTTTTTCATTACAGGTTTGTGATAGTTTGCAGTGAGGACAAAGTGATAAAGAGGGAGAGTAGCAACTAATGGCAGCTAATGGTGATCCAAATATAGAATAATAAAGAATAAAAGCGGGAACATTTGCTTGAAACTGCCAGTCACGTCATGAGAATGAACTCAGTAGCATTAGCAGATACAATGTGGATTCTTTATATTGACTTATCTGTTTTCTACTCAAGCATAGAGAGGATTCAGAGGCAGGTTTAGAAGTTCAAAAGTAGGTTAGAGCAGCTATAGAAAAGGGTGTGTAGAGGTCGTGTCTAGAAGGTAACTGGGAAATTGCGAAAACTTGCAGAAAACTCTGACGAGACTCGCTGCCCGACGACCTATCCGAACCTTAAAGAGGACCTATCAGGCTTTTGTGCTCCTTTCCTTTCCTTTAGTGTTCTATATAGTGTTTTGTGCATTTAAAAGGTCTAAAAAGTTACAAAGGGAGTTACTCTACCCAGAAACTCTCTACAGAAACACTGCTCCTGAACTGCCTGAAATGCCTTCATTAAAATCCTGTCTTTTTTGTAACATGGTGATGTCACCAAGTAACACATTTGCATAGAACCTGCGTAGCGGCTAGTTTGGCACGACCTCAAACAAAGCTAGTTAGAGCGGAGCAGGAGCAAAGTGCGAGGAGTTTAGTTCGGTTGACCACACAGCCAGTATGAGAAAAATAAGGCGTTTTTTGAACATTAAAGCATTTAACATATTCTAGTAGAAATCAAAAATACAAGTATGCACCTGAAAATAAGCATAATAGGTCCTCTTTAACCATTCAAGGTCAATGCCTAACCTTAACCATCTTGCGAGAGTTTCACAATTTGCGAGTTACCTTCTAGCCACGACCGTGTGTAGATTAGTGGTAAGTCCGAAGATGAAAAGAAAACAAATCAAAGGACAAACTACAGTAAAAGTTGTTATTCTGGTTGTTTTGCCACATAGCAGTGCTGCAAGTTTCTTTCAAGGGCAGAAAGCCGTAACCTTTAATGCAAAATGAAATGTCTGCTCTGGCTGACAGCAGGCCTTAGCCGGTGTAATTGTGTGGTAGTTGTATTAGATTGTCAAGGAAACCATTAGAATGTTAATGCCGTGGGCATGCACAGAAAAGAGGCAGGTTGTTAATGAGTCCATTAAGAGGTCGCCGTACACAAATGTGTGAACTGAGGAATGAAATATGTGGAGACCAGCGGACAAGTCAAGTGTTGTGTCATGAACATTTAATAGCAGGAGGGAAAGAATCTGCCGTCGGTGACTGTTGGTTAACCTGCGTGTCAAATGTCCATCACACCCGCAATCCATTTTTCATTTCCGCTATTATGATCAAATACCACGAATACTCTTTAAAGAGAAAATCCTTTGTTCATACATCACTGTAACACCACGGAGGAAAAACAAGGTAATTTTCTTCAGCTGGGTGAGAAAAGAGGAGTCAAAATAAACTTTTTTTTCAGTTGAACATGTCCCACAGAAATGCTGCTATACTCAGTGGTGGAAGGTAACTAACTACATTTACTCAAGTAAAATTAAGTACAATTTTGAGGTACTTGTGTTCCATTTCATGCTGCTCGCTACTTCTACTCCACTACATTTCAGAGGCAAATATTGCACCAAATATTGCACCATTTAAAGGTCCAGTGTGTAGGATTTGGTGGCATCTATTGGTGTGGTTGCAGATTGCAACCAACTGAATATCCCTCCGCTCACTCCTCCCTTTCCAAGACTGCAGTAACCTGAGCCGCTGAGTGCAAAACCGTGGTAACGCCGCTTGCTTCGCTCAGAACCCATCCTTACCATAATAACACAACTCTGAAAAACATCAGAAAAAAAAAATCCGAAAAAAATTTGAAATCTGAAAATTTCAGAAAAGTTTTTTGCACTTTGTGACTCACGTTACCGCAGTTTTACATGCTTGTTGGAGAACTACGGTGGCATTCAGGTAACGTAAAAACATGAAAGTCTCTCTCTCTCTCTCTAGAGCTAGTGTTTGGCTTGTCCGTTCTGGGCTACTGTAGAAACATGGCGGACTCTGAAGAGGACCCGCTCCCTATGTAGATATGAAGGTTCATTCTAAGCTAACGAAAACACAACGATTCTTAGTTTCAGGTGATTGTACACTAATGGAAACATTGTAATGCATATTATATTTCCACTAATAGATCCCCTGAAATGTTACACACTGTTCCTTTAAGTAAAATATCAGAGTACTTCTTCCACCACTGGATATACTTTTCTTCAACATCTGGACAAAGAACCATTGTTGCACAACTTCTCAGAAAGTCTCAGACAAAATACTCGACACAATAATTTAATAAAATCAACCACAGACTAGAAAAAAGAGAGCAAAGGCATTTTGTATTGAAGAGGAAAGAAAAAAAAGTCAACTAGCAACAGGAAGTTTCTTTCCACTGTAAGCTTGAATTATTAAGTACATGTTTACAGTAAATGTACAACACCTTCATGAGTTTCAGTCAAGCTAAAAGCTCTACACATCGTTATAACATCACGTCTGTATCGGGTCACGTTAGCCAGCTAACTGGGAGCAGTCAGATGAGACGAGTAACATTGAGGTTTGACTCTTTGACAGCGTAACCAAAAGTGTATTTTATATTTATCCATTATTAAAGAGGGCGTAGGTTGCACAGGAGCTATTTAGTACAGAGGGTAGAGGTTTTATGACTTATTCAAGAGCAGAAAACGCAGCTGAGCAGTCGATGACGGCGAGGTGAACGAATCGACGTTTTAATCTGAACGCGTAGCCGACTGCAGCACACACAGAAATGTCTCCGATTCAGAAAGAAAGCACAGAATAAGGCAAACACTGTGAGAAACAAATCATGACCGGTCCTTCACAATGTACAGTGTCACTGTGTGTGTCAAAGAAATTACAAAAATATCAGTCGTAACAGTGTAATATCTTACATTTAGGGTCCCTCCGGGTGGCTTTGCTGCAAAGTGTCCCTTTGCATTCACACCAGTGCAGTTATCATCAGTAGTTTCTGTCTGTGTCACAGCCACAAAACAAGTATTAATAATGTAAAGACATTTTAAAAAAGAAATTGCAATCTTTAAATAGGCTTCTCCTTGGCAAGGGCGTGCTCAGAAAGAGAAGAGTTAATACTTGGATGAGAGTGTCCAAGGCTGACACAAACTCATCTTTTCAGATTCAAATAAAAAAGTAAACTCGAGAGATAAACCATTAAACACATTTCAATTTGTTCATTATTTGATCTTTTATAAGGCAGTCAGTACTGACAGAGGGGGCCCTTGTGAAAGGTAAGTGAAAGGAAGAACTGTGTTGAGCCAGAGAAATAGGTTTAAAGCTATATCACATCACAATGATAAATAATAGTCTTTTTATTAATTTGATCGTTATATTATTTTAACCCCATAAACAGTAAAAAGGGGAAACCGTTCTATTCATTGCCTTCTTATCCTTCTTGATTTATAGGTTCATCTTGTCTGTTTGCACTTAAAAGGGTCTAGAACTGGAAGTTAAAGCTATAATCTGCAACTTCTGGGATTAAAATAACTATACCAGTGATATTTTATACATTAATCAGTCTCAAAATAAGCTTTAAGTGATGGAAAAATGATGGATCCCACAGTACGGGTTATGGGCAGCAGCTAAACCAGGATGTAAAATGATTATGTTTAAGAATGAGCCTCCAGATCAGGGGTCTCCAACAAGTAGCTCGCTACCCGTTTCTGATGGGCTCACTAAAGGTTCAAAGAATATGTACATTCATTTTTTATAAAACAAAGTCACTTTGTAAAACTGTTTAAATATCTATCTAATCAAATTCACAGACATCCAGCTCCCGTCTGACACAAAATGGTTACATCAGTGACGCCGTAACGTCAGGCGATGTTAGCAGACTGGCGAGATCACGCCACATTTGACAATGACCCTCTCCTGATCAGGGTATTTTGGCTTTTTTTGCTTTTAGTAATGTGGCCTTAACGAGAACCCATAGGCTGAAATATACAATTTAATTGAGCCTCTTGCCTTCAGATTATATTTGCCAGATCATCAGGCAAAAAAATATACTATTTTATTATTTATTTACATGATTTTATCTTGTTTAGATCTTAAGTTCGGGATGTTAATTACTTCTAGCATGCTTTTATTGTAAAGCACTTTGTAACCTTGTTTCAAAAGGCGCTATATAGATAAAGTTATTATTATTTTCATGAGGAATAAGTAACAGAGGTTTTTCTTTCACTAATTTGAATGACAAATGTGTGTCTCATTTGCAGAGCGAGCGTGTCAATTAGCTTGTCAAAGATGTAAAGTCGGGCGCCACTTCACCAAAGTCCACAGCAACTTTTCTTTCCGGCAGGTAGCAGTCTACGAACAGAGAAGGTGAAGGAGCTGAAGATAATGCTCAAAAGACAGCGGTCTCTGTTGACCAAACTGAAAGAACGTTAAGTGGCTCACATAATAACGAAACACAAAAAAGCCCTTCGCCTATGGCAGGATTGTAATAGAGGCGATGACTGTGTTGGCCGAAACGCTATTAAAGGATCTTAAAAGTAAGACAGGAATGAAGTCTGCTCTTTGAGATTTGGTGAAATTTGGCGCTACGAGTAGCTCTCAATCACTTTTACACTTGTCTCGACTTGTACATAGACATTTTATTCTATTATTCTATTGTTGATCGTTGCTGTTCCTAGCTGTTATTTCTATTCTGTGTAAGTACATTGAGAGAGCTGCATAAAACCGGAGTGAAATTCCACATATGTACTGTATGTAGAAAATAAATCTGATTGTGATGAATTTAGCAAAATTAGCTCTCAAAAAGGTTGGAGACCCCTGCTCTTAGTTTGGTTATAAAGTTTTAAAATGGTTGTTTAGGTTTAAGGTTAGGGGAGGTTGGCGTCAGGTTGTGGTCGCAGAATCTAGCAGGAACTTACATCTCTGCCAATAACTACTGATGTGCTGTGTTTTTAGATGTCTTCCTGTAGGTGACAGTCATTTGAGCATGGGGTTGTGCAGCACAAACACAAACACAAAAGCAACAAGAACAAAGCTTGAAAGCAGAAAGAAAAAAGTACAGTGAAGATTGTTGCTTCAAAAGCTTCTAGTTAATGGCACCGAGCTTCCAACCAACAGACAGAAACAGACATGAATAGTGTATTTCACATCTGTGTGTTCAGCAAAAGCAGGCGACACAAAGAGGAGTTTGGTCCCGATTACCTCAAAGTGGACGACAGAGCGGATAATCAGAGTTACCGTTTGTGTTATTTTGCTCATGACTGATCTTTTTTTTAAATAAAATCCATCCTTAAATGTTGCACTCAAAAAACTGTCTTTTTTTAAAAACCACTCCAACAGCAGAGTCCGTCACCTCTCTCATCTCTGCGTAGTTGAACACTCAGCGGGACGAAGTGCAGTAGCATAAAGGCACTGTGTTATTTCTACAAGCCAAATAGAAGTCCAAGAGAAATCACGAGCATACCGCTGACCACTTTTTTTTTTCTTCTCAGAAGTGTCCAAAAAGGTCCAAACAAAAAAACTCCAGGCAGGAAATGAAGGACTGGTTGACCTCCAAACACCAATAAAAGAGTTCCACTGAAAGCATCCAGAGGAGTCTGAACTGAAGGGGGCAGAACCAAGGGCAAAGGTCACTCAGTAGTGAGGGCACCGAGGGCAATCTGGTTAGTTTGTTCAACGCACACGCGGTCAAAACACACACACACACACACACGTACACATTCACACAGACGCTGAGCTCACACCTCACTCAGAATTATGAGAGAAACACACAAAGTACGAAGGCGAGCATGTGAACGACGACGCTCTTGTTGTAACTGCTTGTCCGTGCAAACGTTGGTAAAAAAAAAAGAAGAGGAATTAAAAGTGTAATTCACTCACTCATTCATCCTCACGACAACAAAAAGCCACTCGGTAAAAAAACAAAATCAACTCTCTGTGCTTGGTTCTGCTTGTTCGTTTTGATCCACGACCAGCTAAAAGGTCAAAAAAGGTCACTGTCCAAGAGTCCGTTTGGTTAGTTCCATTCAAATCCATTTTTATACACATTAAAAATCGTACATAGGTGGTGGAGACACAACCGGCTGGAAGGACGAACCCGGCCCTCCTAGTAGTTCACCTCGTAGACGGTTGCTTTCTTATCCCCCGAGCCCGTCACTATGTACTTATCATCTATGGAGATGTCGCAGCTCAGCACTGAGGACGACTCCTTCGACTGTAAGGGGAATAAAAGATGTGTGAAGATGTGAAAACGTGCACTTGAGACTGAGAAAAAGCCAAGAGGGATTAAGGACGTGTGTGACAGACAGGTGTTGAACAGAAGATTTATTTCTCCGTACACACTTCGCAACTTTATCTTTTCTTTTTGAAACCCCAGTGACGGCTTCTTGTTCAAATGTTTGTGTCCTTGATATACAATGATTTCTACTTCTGATATTTTTCTATTCAGCACCTCCACTTGTGTGTTTTTATCGACCGTCTTCCTCACTGAAAGCTGAAACTTGTTATATGTCTGGCTCAAAGATATTTCCATAAAGGCAGTAACCTCCTTGCTATTAGACTGTACAGGATTGTATCTGGCCTCTGGTGGTGGTGCTGCGTTCTACCACACTTACCTGGAATATGCTGGCTCCATACGGGGTTCTCCATGCGTTGAGCAGATTGTCTTTTCCTGTGCTCACAAACCACTTCCCTGCAGAGGATGACAAACTACATGAGGCCACATCGGGCAAAAATATTACTGTAACACTTACTGTAAATTGTACTTTAAGTTAACTTAAAGTTTTTTAGAAATAGCTGTAAACGTATTTTTCTTTAATAAAAGCTTTTGCCCCAAACGGAGCAGAGCTGTCCATCTCCCACCGGAGTCCTGACTGCAGGTC
>CAKAKQ010037672.1:0-11148 GCA_916700675.1 Helicolenus avius
ACTCCGCATCACTCCGGTCCACAACGACAACATTTGTGGACGGAGTTTGTCTCGGTGGGATTAGAGCTGTCAGACAGTCAGCGCTGATGATAACAGGGTTAATGATCCGAGATGATCTCATTGGCTGATTCAACGTCAGCTGACACCAGATTTCACAATCTCTGGCTTCACCCGCTGAGGTTTAAAATCAACAACGAGTACTATTTAGAGCTACTACGAGAACCTTTAATATTGTGTTGTTTATGTCGGTCTCCGGGGAGAAAAGCTGTTTCCACCAGAGTCCCTTTAGAAAACCTCTCGTTTGATCTGACAGTCTGCCCCTCTCAGTCCTGGTTCTGGTTCTCCCGGGCCTCCCTTTTGTGTCGTTAACTGATTTACAATAATAAATATATACATACATTTCCATAAAGCAGCATATTTGTCCTCTCCCATGTTGATAAGAGGATTAAATAATTGATAAATCTCCCTTTAAGGTACATTTTGAACAGATAAAAATGTGCGATTAATTTGAGATTAACTATTTTAATCAACTGACAGCCCTAATAAAAAGTTATCATCGGTTTCACCGTGTAAATTATTCTAAAAAAACTTTTATAATAATAACGTCCTGAAACTATTATGCTTCCTTTAAGTCTTATAAAACAAACTTCTGTGTGCAAATATTCAATATAAACATTTAATTCTGTACATTACTGGGGCATTATTATCAGTGCATATTCAATACATATATCAGTTAATGTCATGGTCCTATTAGGGTTCATTTTGAACTGATAAAAAATGATTAATTTGTGATTAAATATTTTAAACAATATTTATATATCTTGTGTTTCTGGCTTTGAATATAATATTTTAAAATCCTATTTATGGATAAAATGCAAATAAATAAATATGATCAGGTTACTTCTGCAGCGGTTCTTCATGAATAAGAGCATTTCTTTATCCTAATTCTGTCAGTAAAATATAGTTTTATTTGATATAGTTCATACTTTAAGCCTCACAGATGACTCACACAGGTTTGGGTTTCCAGGTTTGGGTTTCCAGGTCTTCATGCAGATCAACTGTGTGATGAGTTTATCAGATAAAACCGGACCTGAACCGGAGTGGAGGTTTTACTTTCCCCTCTCTTTTCCCTGGAAAGTGTCTGTGCTTGTTTTACTGAGGCGACTCATGTCTGCATGTTAATGCTAAATTCCACTTACACATCATTACACATCATTACCTACTTTCCTCCAGCTGACCCTGGGGGTTTACGGTTAGTGACACATTACTCACACGGGGTTTCTCCTGGGGGAAAAGGACAGTTGTGAGATGCAGGTCAGCGCGGTGAACGTCCTGCATCGTCCGGCGGTGAAGTTCATAACAACCAGAACAGAAACCTTCTAGAGCTCTCAGACAGGCTGAAGCTGACTCAGCAGTTTGTGGAAGACGTCGTCAGTGTTGCTGGAATATCCTGAAAACTAACATTCATAACATGTCACATTCAGTCGACTCAGACGACGACGTCGGATCCGTCTTACCTCGCTTCCTCGCTGAGGAGCCGGTGAGCAAGGCAGCAAACTGTGACTCTTTGTCCTTTAAAGATCTTTGCACACCAAGTCTGTATTTTGTGTGTATTGCCTTTCATTCGGTAAAAAACGTCACGTACAGAACAGAGCTGTCAAAGTTTACGTGATAATAACGTGTTCGTTTTAACGCCATAAATCTTTTTAAAGCATGAACGCCATCGATCTTTCAGAGGTCATAGCGGCTCAGTTTTAAAGCTAGAGTGAAGATGCAACGGTATCATATGAAACTAGAAAACCTGATGAATCCATCGGTACCAACCATGTCAGACTAGCTTATCATGAAGGCGACTAAATAACGCTCCAAACCGCCAATAACGTTTTCGGAACAGGTTTGATTCATTGATTAGTCCTGCTTGGGACTAGCGCTATCCGTCACACCCACGTCATTCATTCAGTTTTGTCTCGTACTGCGAATTTCCGCAATAAATACAATAATAAAATGCATCGGACTCAGTGTGCAAGGTTTCAGAATTCATTTTTTATCTGTTTTAAATGAACCTTAAAGGGAGATTTGTCCAGTGTTTAATCCTCTTATCAACATGGGAGTGGACAAATATGCTGCTTTATGCAAATGTATGTATATATTTATTGTTATAAATCAATGAACAACACAAAACAATGACAGATATTGATCCAGAAACCCTCACAGGTACTGCATTTAGCATAAAACAATATGCTCCCATCATAACATGTCAAACTGCAGCCCAACAGCAACAACAGCTGTCAGTGTGTCAGTGTGCTGACTTGACTATGACTTGCCCCAAACTGCATGTGATGATCATAAAGTGGGCATGTCTGTAAAGGGGAGACTCGTGGGTACCCAGAGAACCCATTTACATTCACTGATCTGGAGGTCAGAGGTCAAGGGACCCCTTTGAAAATGCTAGTCTGACCTGGTTGGTACCGATGGATTCATCAGGTTTCTTAGTTTCATATGATACCGGTATCTCCACTCTAGCTTTAAAACTGAGCCGCTACAACCTAAAAATCACATTAATGCGAGAAATTAGTGGCGTTTACGCGTTATCATCGCTCTGACTTCGACAGCTCGATCTTTTAATAACTATATTATTTGTATTTTTTGTTTTACTGCGTGAGTATAAAATGTGAACTTGGTTGAGCGCCGTCATTTAGACGTCGACGTCATCTTCCTCTTTGATCTGCTCGTTAGCATCACACATCACAAACACTTCATACGAGATGAGACACGAACACAACCTCATCACCTGGCGACAGACTCTGCATCTGTGGTAAAGTGTGAACAACATGACGCGGCGAGGAAACTATCCAACAGCTGGAAGGATCGGCTTCACACATCATTCCTTATTTCACCCACTTATTTAAAAACATAAAGCCTTCGTGTCAAAACAACTGGACCTTTCAAAAATAGTTTAGTATTAGTAAAAGAAGTTTAGTATCAGATCAAAGTCGTTGCTTTAATAAAATAAAGTTAATGTAAAAAAAAAAAAAAGTTGCTTTAACGACCCTTTGTGTGTGTAATCTTTCCAATAAGTCCACACTGCTCTTCATCATTATGATGTGTTGGAGCTCTGCAGTGAGGATGACATCGTTTTCCACACATGCATGTATCCTGTGTTATTTATCTGGGAGTTAAAGCTGCTGAAAGCTCATTTATCAGCGTAATAAAACTGCCTGAGACGACCCAAAGAAAATGTCTCCTGGCGTTTTCTGCACTTCCACGACTGACAATCGCTAATGAACTTAACGCCAAATGAGCCGAATCAGCAGCCGAAAGCTCGGCCAAAGAAAAGTCAGACGATCTCCAGAGGACATAGAAAAAAACCTTCAGCTCAATATTGAGATTAATTTTAAAGCAAAACCACGAACTCCAAATCTGATAACGAGGCGTCGGTGACTTCCACAGCTGTCTGCTTCAAATACAGTTTTAGTGTTCTCACTGCGGCCGAGGCGTTTGTGTACGACGACGTTAACGACGACGGAGCAGAAACTGAGGTTATGATTCGGCTGGAAAGACGCTGAGAAGATGAATTTGTGTGTTTGAAACAGAACCGATGGTCGAGTGAACAAATCACATGAACTAATTTAAGACATATTTTGATCCAATGAAAATGTCAATTTGTGTAATTTGTTTTCATGGTTGCAGCCTGGCTGCTCTTTACTAATTATTATTACTAGTAAACATTGGAAAGTAATTAAGTACAATTACTAAAGTCATTTTATTATGTTCTTGTAAGAAAGTATCTCCATTTTAAGCTTTTTTTAATCCACATTTCAGATGAAGATAATTGACTTTTCACTCACTATATTTACCTAAAATCTAGTTTAAGATCTTATCAAATTTGATGCATTGTTACCGCTTTACCGTTAATTTCTTCTCTGCTTCAATCGATCAAAAACAACAAATCCGCGTTGACATCATCAGGATGAGAGATAGTTAACGTTAACGCTGTTTGCAGTCCAGCACGGAGCTAACAGCTAACGTTAACGAGAGGTACCGTTGATTTACATTGTGATGCCTTCAAGCTCTATTCAGTAAAAATGAGGGCCGAGGTGAATTCTAATATTATCATGATGCGTTCAAATTAGGGGTGGAACGGTTCACAAAATTCACGGTTTTGGAGGAGGTCAATGGAGGTCAATGGAGGTCAATGGAGGTCAATTTCTGATTTCAACATGCTTCTCATTTATTGGGCAAAAAATAAGTTAACAAATGTTTGCCTTAACAAAAGTATGACTACATAAAGAACATAAACACGTTTTCATTGACAAATCTTAATTGAAAGAATAGGTCTTCTGCAAAAAATGAGCTTTGTTATTTTCATATAGAAATGTAATTATAAACTAAGGCTGTACATTGAAGCAGAAGCTCAACCAGAACTATACTATACTCATTCAACAGTGGCTCATTGGTCATAATTCTGACTATAACAGTTAAGGCACTCAAATACTGACATATTGTCAATAAGAAAAAATGAATTACAAAAATTAAATCACAAATGTCTGTAATGTAAATGATCCATATTAAGGCTGTTGGTAAATCCTCAACTGCTGCTTATGCTAGTTTCTACAGGGCCGGCACAACAGACTAACTCATGCACTTCGACCATCTGCTTTAATTCTGTATAGTTTATGATGGAGCGTGGTCGTATATGCAGCGATAAACACTCTTATAGCATCAGATACTACTTTGGCACGGTGTGAATCTGCAGTCTGAACGCTGTGGAGGAACGGACTCTCCGTCCAGTCGGCTTTTGTTTCGCTCCGCTGATCGACACATTCAGGTGATGCCATCGTAATTAAATGTTTCCGGATGTCGCGGACCGAACCGGACCGAACCGAACGTCCTGTTCCGAAACGGTTCGGGTCAAATAGACGAACCGTTCCACCTTTAGTTCAAATGTAATCCTGTAAAATGTAGTTTTTGGGGAGAAACTTGAATAAATCCAGCTGTTTGAAGATGTTTTCACAGCAATATAAAATAGATAATACAGAGAGAATTATGACCTGTTTAACTTATGTATGCATTGGTATTGGTATGGACTAATGACATCCCTCGTGTAGGCCTATGGGAACTGACTGAAACTGTTAAAGTCACTGATATATGAAGGATTCTGAGATTTAACAATCCTGAAAACATGTTTTTGTTTTTCAAATCTAATAAACCAAAACTCCAAAGTCTGAAATGGAAATTGAATCCTGCCACTAAATTAGATGTTCAACTCCTTATTCCCCTCAGGATCTTTATAAAGTCAAAGTTCCTGAAAGTAATAGACGTAATGTATTAAATTATAGTTTTAAAATGCACTGGAAGCAAAAGCAGGTGTGAAGCAGCCCAAACTAATACGTGTCTGACATCGTGCCCGTGGAAATGTGGCATCAGAGCAGAGAGATGTGATCTTGGTTGGTGAGTTTGTGTTCAGTCTGAGAGGAGGAGGATGGTCTCCATTAATCTCTGGCTTCATCACACACAGACAGAATTCATTCTCAACGAGCAGGCCAAACATTCGCCAATTAAATCAATTGATAGAGACTTTAAATTGATTTACTTGAGGTTTCATTGGCTTTGGCTGTTTAAAATCTGTTTGAGGGTAAAAAGCTGCATTCAGTCACGTTTATTGAATCGTCACGGTCGGATCAGATCGTGGGTTGTTTAGCTACAAATATGGAAAGAAAATATTTGGTTTAACAATAAAATAAAGACAAAGTAAAAACACAAGTTTGAAGTCAGACTTGAAGATGACGTCTGCTGCCGGTGCTGTGCATGTGTCTTTGGTTTTGTTTTCACTGCTATTAAATACGGTATACAAATTAAAAATAAGATAAGAACATTTATTTATTAAAGACAAATACAATTACTACCTGAAATATCAGACTGCTGCGTACAACACTGTCTGAAATATCTACGGAGTAAAGACAGTAAAGTCACAGACAGTAGCAGTCAACACAAGGACGAGTAACGCTACGTTAGCAGCTAATGCTACTCCCAAGCCATGTGTTGTTATGAAGCTGTGTGTTTTTATGAAGCTATGGTTATGTGTTGTTATGAAGCTATGTGTTGTTATATGTTTTTATGAAGATATGTGTTTTTATGAAACTATGGTTGTGTTGTTATGAAGCTATGTGTTGTTATATGTTGTTATGAAGCTATGTGCTTTTATGAAACTATGGTTATGTGTTGTTATGAAGCTATGTGTTGTTATATGTTGTTATGAAGCTATGTGCTTTTATGAAACTATGGTTATGTGTTGTTATGAAGCTATGTGTTGTTATATGTTGTTATGAAGCTATGTGTTGTTATGAAGCCACGTGTTGTGTGTTATTATGAAGCTATGTGTTTTTATGAAACTATGGTTATGTGTTGTTATGAAGCTATGTGTTGTTAAATGTTGTTATGAAGCTATGTGTTGTTATGAAGCCATGTGTTGTGTGTTATTATGAAGCTATGTGCTTTTATGAAACTATGGTTATGTGTTGTTATGAAGCTATGTGTTGTTATATGTTGTTATGAAGATAGTGTTTTTATGAAACTATGGTTATGTGTTGTTATGAAGCTATGTGTTGTTATATGTTGTTATGAAGCTATGTGTTGTTATATGTTGTTATGAAGCTGTGTGCTTTTATGAAGCTATGTGTTGTTATATGTTGTTATGAAGCTATGTGTTTTTATATGTTGTTATGAAGCTATGTGTTGTTATATGTTGTTATGAAGCAATGTGTTGTTATATGTTGTTATGAAGCTATGTGTTGTGTGTTTTTATGAAGCTATGTGTTGTTATATGTTGTTATGAAGCTGTGTTTTTATGAAACTATGGTTATGTGTTGTTATGAAGCTATGTGTTGTTATATGTTGTTATGAAGCTATGTGTTTTTATGAAACTATGGTTATGTGTTGTTATGAAGCTATGTGTTGTTATATGTTGTTATGAAGCTATGTGCTTTTATGAAGCTATGTGTTGTTATATGTTGTTATGAAGCTATGTGTTGTTATATGTTGTTATGAAGCTGTGTTGTTATATGTTGTTATGAAGCTATGTGTTGTGTGTTATTATGAAGCTATGTGTTGTTATATGTTGTTATGAAGCTATGTGTTGTGTGTTATTATGAAGCTATGTGTTTTTATGAAACTATGGTTATGTGTTGTTATGAAGCTATGTGTTGTTATATGTTATTATGAAGATATGTGTTTTTATGAAACTATGGCTATGTGTTGTTATGAAGCTATGTGTTGTTATATGTTGTTATGAAGCTATGTGTTGTTATATGTTGTTATGAAGCTATGTGCTTTTATGAAGCTATGTGTTATATGTTGTTATGAAGCTATGTGTTGTTATATGTTGTTATGAAGCTATGTGTTGTTATATGTTGTTATGAAGCTATGTGTTGTGTGTTATTATGAAGCTATGTGTTTTTATGAAACTATGGTTATGTGTTGTTATGAAGCTATGTGTTGTTATATGTTATGAAGATATGTGTTTTTGTGAAACTATGGTTATGTGTTGTTATGAAGCTATGTGTTGTTATATGTCGTTATGAAGCTATGTGTTGTGTGTTATTATGAAGCTATGTGTTTTTATGAAACTATGGTTATGTGTTGTTATGAAGCTATGTGTTGTTATATGTTATTATGAAGTTATGTGTTTTTATGTATCGTTATGAAGCTATGTGTTTTACTATGTAGCATCATACTATGCAGAACACATTTCCGAATGGGGACATTGAAAGAAATACTTTATTTCATCTTGTGTTAAAACCTTCTGGAGGCATTTTTGACAAGTTCAGTGTTTCATAAGACCGATGAAGCCCTGCAGATACTCTGCACTTATCTAGGCGGAATATTTGTTTTTGAGGATTTTGTCAAAATGTGGCCACTGGTATATTTGACGAGTGAGTTGTCTTTTTAACAAAAACAACAAAACCAAACAGTCGTGAATTGTTTTGTAATGAAAGTCATCGTTTGAGCGGAGCAGAAGGTCCTCCAGGTTTTGTGGTATTTGAGTTAAAACACTGGCCTGGCTTCTCCTCCTGCAGTCGTGTTTATGGGGTTTAGTTTAGAGCTCGTATCGGATTAAAACAGCAGCTCCTATAAATGTTGATATTAAACAAACGGGAGCGTTTAATTCCATTGGCTGCGTATTCGGTCCATAATCTGACGGAGGGCTGACAGACGTCTCACATTCCTGCCCGGTCACAAAACCCAGAGTCCAACTGGACGCGACAGACTGCAGGTAAACACTCGGGGTTTTATTTCCCAAATGAAATGTGGTTAAAGTGATTACATTTACACTCAGGTTATTTTCAGTCAAACGTTTTCCGTCTGCGTTTCATAGACAGAATCTGGCAGATTGAGTGCTCCTGCTGTCATGAAGTCAAAGTGGTGGACCGACAGATTGACCCTAACCCTTTGTGAAATCTGGAATCTCTTTGAGCTTCATAATCTACCACGGCTATCCTGTACGATGCCGTCCCGATGGTTCATACTGAACGAACAAAAAGGTTAACTATTACTGCACTTTACAGAGTAGAGTGTAAGAGAGACAGAGGTCAGAGGTCGACTAAGCGAGCCGTCAGTAGCCGATCATCCCGCCGCCGACTCTGCAAATGGAGTGAAAAATAGCCGAGACGTCTGTTGACCTGATGACTAAGTGAGGGAGCCGTTTCCCTTCTGATTAATGAGCGGTGGAAAACACCCTCCTGAAGCCAAACATCATTAGTGAATCAGCCCTCCAGAATAAAAGAAAAGAAACACACTGAAGACGTTTGGTTCTCCGTCTCCGGGACAAAGTGTGACCAGCACGAGTACGAATCTTTAAGCATTTAGTTTTGTTTTGGAAACATGATCAGTCGACTCTCCTTTCTATAAAACCGTCACTAATTTCTTTAACGCAATAACGCAACTTGCAATTTTCAGGTTGCAGCGGCTCAGTTTTAAAGCTAGAGAGAAGATACTGGTATCATATGAAACTAGAGAACCTGATGAATCCATCGGTACCAACCATGTCAGACCAGCTGGTCATGAAGGAGGTCAAATAACGCTCCTAACTTACGCTACATTTTGGCAAAGGAAAAACTGCAATATCCATGTTCAAAGAGGACCCTTGACCTCTGACCTCCAGATCAGTGAATGTAAATGTAATGAGACAGAGACGAGAGAGGGGAGAGAGAGGAGAGAGGAGAGAGAGAGGAGACAGAGAGAGAGAGGAGAGAAGAGAGGGGAGAGATGAGAGAGACAGAGGAGAGAGGAGAGAGAAAGGATAGAGAGGAGAGAGAGAGAGGTGAGAGAAGAGAGAGGGGAGAGAAAGGAGAGAGGAGAGAGAAAGGAGAGAGAGAAGAGAGGAGAGAGAAAGGATAGAGAGGAGAGAGAGAGGAGAGAGGAGAGAGAAAGGATAGAGAGGAGAGAGAGGAGAGAGAGAGAGGAAAGAGAGAGAGGAGAGAGAGGAGAGCTCTGATGGGAAAACCTAAATGATGGAGAGGCTGGAAATGTATTGAAGACTGAAGAAGAAGTGAAGAAGTGAAGAACTGAAGAAGTGAAGAAGTGAAGAAGTGAAGAACTGAAGAAGTGAAGAAGTGAAGAAGTGAAGAAGTGAAGAACCTCCAGCCGAGAGAGTCCAACATCTGAAATCCTTACATTTCTCCTTTGGGTTCATCAGTCCAACAGTGAAACTCAGAGTGATGTTCGTTGTGCTGGTTCCCACATTCACAGACTATAAACCTCGGTGTTGTACGAGTCATGTGTTCATGCTGGGAGCGGAGGGTCGGTGGTGGGAGGCCAGTTTGGGTCAGCACATATTTACTGGTGCGGTTCAGGTCTGACATGTCGGGGCGAGTGAGTGTGTGGGGGGGTTTCTGGTTTCAGTTCAACTCCTGATGTCACCCTGCAGCCACAGAAGGCCTGCCTTTCATTTCCATCCAGTCGATTTTGGTAAACTGAGGAAAGCTGTAATTTGTAACCGGAGGGTTTTTACCTTTAGAAACATAAAGCTGCTAAACCCTCTGATAGTTTCCTTTGATTGTGTGTATTTAGAATATTCAGAACATATGAATCTGAAAGCCATCTCTGGTGTTGTGTATGGTTTTTAATTTAATATCTGGTATCCCTGTACTGTACCCTGTACCGTACCGTACCGTACTGTACTGTACCGTACCGTACTGTACCGTACCGTACTGTACTGTACTGTACCGTACCGTACCGTACTGTACTGTACTGTACCGTACCGTACTGTACTGTACTGTACCGTAATGTACTGTACCGTACCGTACTGTACTGTACTGTACCGTAATGTACTGAACTGTACCGTACTGTACTGTACTGTACTGTACTGTACCGTACTGTACTGTACTGTACTGTACCGTACCGTAATGTACCGTACTGTAATGTACTGTACTGTACCGTACCGTACCGTACTGTACTGCACCGTACCGTACTGTACTGCACCGTACCATACCGTACCGCACTGCACTGTACCGTACCGTACTGCACTGTACCGCACGCATGTACGATGTACCGTACCGTAATGTACTGTACTGTACTGTACGGTACCGTACCGTAATGTACTGTACCGTACCGTACCGTAATGTACTGTACTGTACTGTACTGCACTGCACTGTACCGCACCGCACCGCACTGTACTGTTGGTTCCTCATATCCGTTTCCAGCCTCCCTGAACACGAGTGCTGTGATCTGATTCAGTGTCGAGGCGTCTGCAGCTCTGTTTTCATTTAGGACGCTGCCTGATCAACACCTCTCTCCTCTCGTGAGTCATTACATCTCCATCAGAGGAGCTGTTTAGGTGATTAATGAGCCTCTTCCCTACAATTCGTGGGCTATTAGTGATGACTCACGCTCAACTGGTGACAAACGTACAACTGCTATGCAGCGATCTGGTGGATATTACGTCAAACGATCAGGATGTGCTGGCTCCTCTCAGCTTGGATTAGTGTTAAGTCTGCAGTGGCTAACACTATCTAAAGTTTCAGTGATGGAATGGGTTTATATTGCGTTATATTCTGCTCTCCGTTGTGTTGTGTACATGTAGTTGCCATGCACAGTGTGAGAGAAAACAACAACAGTGTGGCTCCCTATCATTCCCATTTCCTCTCCCGG
>CAKAKQ010037677.1:0-15700 GCA_916700675.1 Helicolenus avius
GAGCAGAAACACCAGCCACACGCGAGCGCGCATATGCGATATGCGCATATGCGATACGCATATGCATGTGTCCCGACATGGTAGATTTATACGCTTAAAAAGTTACAAACAGTCCCTTTAACCCTTTCAATAAAAAACATATAAGCAATTCTATAACACAAGATGCCACTTTACTTGTACTTTACTTGAGTACTTCCATTTTATGAAAATGGAGAACTGAGTGCAAATATAATATCAATATCATGTGCAATACTACTTTTTACCTTCTCATGTGCAATATCACTGTTCATTGTGTGCAATATTAATGTCCAACATGTGCAATATAACTTATTTTTCTGTTTGTTAGCTTACTTTACCCTTTTTATTTGACGTATCTTATCTTATTTACTCATTTTACTAAATGTATCTTTCTTAAATTGTTATTCTATTAGGCACTGGTGCTAGAAATAGTACTTTTTTAATTTATACACTTGTATTTTATAACCTTGAACTTGTTGTAATTTTGTTGTACTTTTGAGCAATCTCTGGCACAAGAATTTCCTTCTGGATTAATAAAGTTCTATCTTATCTTATCTCTCTTATCTTATGCTACTTTATACTTCTACTCCACTACATCTTAGAAGCAAATAATTAACTTTTTACACCACTGGGCTAAATTTATTTGACAGCTTACAGTTTTTCATACCCCTCCTCCTGCCCAGTGTGGTGATTTTTATTGTGATTTTTATTGTGCAGTGTTCCCTGTTTTATTACAATAAATACAAACATAATATATCCTTAAAAATGTTAGAGGAAAATGTTGTTATTTTGTTTTCTGCACGAGCAAATAGGGGCACACCTCGGATGTTACGCTTCAGCAAGACCGTTTAGGAAAAGCATCTAGAGATGAGCAGAACATTTTTTACTTTTACTTTAAGTAAATCTGGCTGATAATACTTAGCTACTTGTTTTACTAAGTACGTTTTTTTTAATGCAGGATTCACAGTATTGTATTAGTACTTTTACTTAAGTAAAGGATCTGAATATTTCTTCCACCACTGGAAGGAAGTGTAGGCCTACTGTAAAACATGGCCAGAGGGTGGTGTCAGAGTAAAGGTCCCGGTGTCCCACAAGAAAAAAGGTTGCTCATGTTGTGAGGGCCAAAGGCAATAAAAGTTATATGAAAAAATATGTTCTTTAAAGCCCAAACTGTTACAGTAGTGTAAGGTGACATACTAATGCTTCGACCTATTTTGTCATTATACTCATATTATGATATCACATTATCAATATTGAGAAATTCAGTCAAAAACATAATCTGAAATGATTTTGTCGACATTTCTCATTGTTGACTCCTTCCCACAATGATTCATCTTGAGGGGCCACTTGAGTCACGTAACAGACCTTTTTAATCAGCAAATATTTTGACTTGCCATGAAGAAAATCAATAGTAACAATAATGATGACTCTGCTGTAATCAAGGCTACGTTCCAAATCGCGTATGTTTTCTTTTTACTTTTAATACTGCAGCTGCCCTTACAAAGTACGTACTGTTGCATGCAGTATGCATACAATTGGGACATACTACTTCCTCATAACATTGTGTCTTGAACTTGGACCCTCTTGCGAATATATCCAGAGGATTGTGGGTCAGAATAGCCAGAAAAGCATGCTGGGTTGCATACTGCAAAATACAACATTTGACATATTATGTACTGGGACATATAAATCACAAATGAAACATGTAATTTTACGTTGCAAAAGCCCAAATTTACATTAACTCTCAGAAGTTTTGCAAAAAAATCTGTATTTATACAAGAAATAATTTTAGAATTCCATGAAATCCTTTTCTTCTAACATAAATTAATTGTTAAAATAGAGCAATAAACCTCTAAAAAAAAGAATAATTATCTTTAAAAATGATAAAGAAAAGCTTAAATAAAGACAATAACGATTGTGATTACAAAGAAATACTGTAAATCTAAGACCATTTACATATAAATCACAAATGAAACATGTCATTTTTACATTTCTTTTCTGTCATTTTGAAATACAGAAAAAAAATGTAAATTTCCTGATAAAAACTGTAAAAAAACTGTTTTTGTTTGTGTGGAAGAATACAGCCTACACCATCAGATCATGACTCTAACCTCTCATCCGGCAAACATCTATACCTTTCAGATGTTTCCGTGTTGTTTTAGGCAGCCTATAACAACAGTAGTCGCTAAGTAGGTTGCTTGACGTGAACATCTCCAGGCAAAGCTTTTACGCAGGGAGGAGTCAACATTAGTGAATGAAAACTCGTTGAACTTTCGATAAGACTCTGTGACCCGAGGTGTGTGAGTGATGGCAGGTAAGAGGATGATTTGTGGTCTAAAATGCACTTTGTAAGCAACCCTACAGACATAACTCATATTGTAAATAGGCGGTGATTAAATACTGGCGCGCGTAAAAGGTGACATATGGGTATGGAGGCTGGAAAGAGGGAGAGGATTTACTTTCTTTGATCAATACTGGCAATATTTGCAATAGACTACAGAGGATTACATATAAATTAACGTGGTGAGTAAAACAAATTGCATGTTCAAAACCAAGGTGAACTTTGAGGCTACCTGGGCGTGTCCATATTACGCACACAGCTGAACCTGCTGGATCTGAAATCGGTACAAAGCAATAAGGAAACAAACTATTCAGAATTTAAAATGACAATCCTCCAATGTCAGTCAGACAAATATCAGCAGAGATTCACATGCACTCAATACATGATATCATATTAAGTCAAATGGTATTGATACTGTAGGGAAATTGCCTGCATTTTAATGTTTTTTTTTTGGCAGTGTGGTTTCACTTTGACTGGCTTGTTGCTCCACTTCGCCTCATTTCAAACAAGTTGCATCCTGTTTATCAAGAAAACGAAAACAGATCCACATTGTTAAGAATTTCCCAGTAAAATAACAGTGAAGAACTGGCAGCAGGATTGCCTTTATGTTACTCTTAAATTTATTTAATAATTAAACATTATTATACTGTCGCTGAAATTTACAGCTTTGTACTGTTAATGAAAAATACAGTTTGAACTGTTTTTTTTAAATTAATTTCACAGTATTTTACAGTTAATTTACTGTTTAAAGATACATCATATAGCTTTTTCCACCTTTCTTTTACATTATCTTACTGATTTGTTTTAATGCACTATTTAGGTTGTATTTTTTACATACATTTTAATAAACATTATTTGTTTGCCTAGATGAATAGACTTAGCAGGTTACAGACATAGGAATAGTCGCACTAAACACAATTAAAGGCACTTGTTAGGAAAAAGGCTATAATAGACTTGTTGACACTTTTCCCAAAATGTCTGTCTATAGCTGATGACAAGCACAGAATGCAAACCAGAACAACATGTGAGTGAAGAACAATAAAGCTAATTCACTGATTTTCCATTCATGTACAATGTACAAGCCTCACATGAGCAGATCAGGTCCCAGAATTTAAAAAATACTGCATGAAACTGTTACTGATGATACTTTAGACAGTTGATCAGCAGTAAAGTGCTGTTTTTTAAGAATGCATTATAGTTCAGTTAAAAAACGGCCTATGATCGTAATTTAACAGGTTTTCTTTTGTATTAACAGTAAAGCACTGTTTTTAGCAATAACAGGTTAATACTGTTGAAATCCTGCTTTAAATTAACAGCAATTGTTTACAGTATCTTTAATACTGTAGATACTGAATGTTCTAAATTTTACTGCAGTAGAATTTTGCAGGACTTTGACGTGTAATGGAGTATTTTTAGTGAATATTGCAACTTGTACTTTAGTAAAGGTTGAGTAGCCTACTCCTAATTCCACCACTAACACATTTTCTTTAGTGATACAGTGTAACCAACCATCCGTATTAAATTCATGGCATTTTATACTTTTCTACTTAAGGCCTCCAGACACCTTTTGTAAATATCTTTAATGTGATATTCATCTTTTGACCTTTAAACAGTAGACAAGGATGTCTTGTTCATCTTTACCTTACCTTCAATAACCTATATTTAAGATGTATAATTTCCACGTTTTATATTCTTGCATTTAGATAAGGAGCTTGCCAGAGTGAGGAGGATGTTTGTGGAAAAGGCGTCGAAAGAACTGATCAAGCAGCTCCTTGATGACCTTCTCGACAATGGTGTCTTGAATGACGGCCAGAAAGACTCAATACTTGAGGACAACAGTAGCACAGCAGACAAAGCTCGCAGTCTCATTGACACGGTGAAGATGAAAGGAGACGAAGCCAGCAGGAGGATGATCTCTCACCTTTACATCAGAGACCCGGCTCTTTACTCCACCTTGGGTCTGTCCTCTGGGCAACATGTTTAGGTGAGCTGGCATACTTCAGTGGAGCTGGTCAACATTTAAAAGCTTTATCCTAATTTTATTCAAGTTTTGTGACAAACTAATGTTGTACCTTGATGCTGTCATGTTCACATGTATGACAGACAAATAGAGAAGGTAGAATGTGCCTGAGGAAGGGAACATTTTATCCCATTTTTGCCATTATTTAATATTTTTCTTAATGTCAACGCAAACCCATGAAATGACCAAAACCAACAACACAGTCTGCCTCTCAATACTTTCTGTTTCTGAGGACGTGAATTGTGATAAACTGGTATCAAACATATACTTTCATTTAAAGAAAGGCTCAGTCATTTCCTGAAACAGCTGGGCGCTGCAGTTTTCAGTATATGTTACTCAAAACAGGAGTATATAGTACATTTTGTAAGGGACTATTTTCAACTGCAGATTAATAAAGATATAGTATTTACAGTATATGTGGGATTGACTCAAAATAAACTACAGTGCTCATGTTTATTGCAATGAAGGAAAACGTCCCCCAGTGCAACTTTGTGGCTCATCGATGTGTTTTAACAGTTTTTTGACAACAATGGATTTCTATGGTACATAATAACATTAAAAAAAACATAGAATATCGCCAGCACAGAGAAACCCATCATTTTGAACAGCAGTCTGATGGTAGTGATGTTGTTTTACTGTTTGCAGCTACAGTGTCTCAAGAGGAGCAGAACAGGCCATCCACACTCATCCCTACTGCTGATGCATTGCGGACAGAGAAAATGAGGATGCTCATCATTCATTATCAAGAAGTTTCTGAAGACATATTAGATGTGTCTGTATAATGTAAAAAAAAAAGAGTATATTTTAACTTCAAAAAATTCCAGTGAGTTGTCTCTTGTCCCCTCATGAGGTGCATTCATAAACTTATAATCACTTAATGCCTTAAATTCAAAATCTACGCATACATAATAATGAACTTTATATTCTCATGTTTTTAGAAAATGTGATATTTAAAAACGTTTTTAGCTCCAGAGTGGGTATAGAGAAAAGCTGCAGACAAGTCTGTGAAGTGTAACACCTTGTATTGTAAATGACTCATTACAAAATTGTAAATATTTTGAACTGTGTTGTTTTATTTGACCTATTTGCCATGTAAACATCAGGGATTATGGAACATCTGCTTGTGTCACAAATAAAAATTCCTTGCAGATTCTAAGACTATATACAATAATATATATTGTACTGTGACAAATTGTATCTGTTCATCGTAATACTGACAGGGAGACTATATAACAGGTTTTAAATGTTATTTTTCACATACTGGTAAAAAAAACAAAAACATCTTGCCATTTAAAAGAAGTGGTGGCATTTATTAAACAGGGACTATAATGTTTGGTCAACTTTTGTTGTTTTTGAATGTGCTTTATAAATAAATTTGGATTGGATATATATTTTTAGCTGTGTTGTTTTATTTGACCTATTTGCCATCTGTTCATTGTAATACTGACAGGGAGACTATATAACGGGTTTTAAATGTTATTTTTCACATACTGGTAAATAAAAAATGCATCATAAAATCCTTCATAAACTGCAGCAGCACAGATGTTGTCTACATGCTGGAGATGTCCCTGTGGTCTGGTTTATGTTGGACAAACGAAAAAGATTCCCATATCTGAACACAAAACTGCAATAGGCCCTACCTGTTCAACCAACGATAATTATATCTGTTGTAGGTTGACTATATACTCAATCTGTTTACACAATTAAAAGTCCCTTTTTTCCTTGGAAGTTTGCTGTCTATGAGCTGAGAGGCACCTGATTTAGCTGCATGCTGATGGAAGATGCACAGATAATAACCCTGTTTCAATGTGTTCATCACTATCTGCCTTTAAACATGCACTTGCACATGCAACATGCACATCTGCAACCATCTTGGACTCTAACCACTGGCACACTTTACACTTACTTTACACTATACATCCTATATACCACTTTATAGACTGCACATATGCACATATTACATTTATTTATTGACGGACTGCACACACTATGTTCACCCATTCACTCTGTATCTTTTATATCTCTATTATTGTTTTTATAATTTTTGTATACCTTTACCTTTCCTGTGTTTCACTCTGTTTGCTGATATTTGACACCTGAATTTCCCTCCAGGGATTAATAAAGGATCATCTAATCTTATCTTATCTTATGTTAGAGTCTCAACTATTTCAAATATGGTTTAATATCACAAAGATGTGCAGATGATGGCTGCTCCATTTTGGAGCAATGCTTCTTTTTAAAGCCACACTTTGTTAGCCTGCAGCGGTCATATAGACCTTTAGCTGTGTACGTATAGTAGCCATACTGGTAGAATAAAGTAGGTGAGGCTGTTTGTCATAAAGCAGGAAACATCGTTATCATCTCAACCAGTGGGTCACGCCTACGCATCGGCATTACGCGCCAGTCTCTGCGCACAGGTTGATGAAAGCTGGGGAGATTTCACTTGTAACCTGCAGACTTCAGTTCTCTCTCTCTTCAACAGTTCTGTGACTCGAGATTTGAGGAATGGCAGGTAAGAGTTCAGGGTCTAAATGCAATTTACAAGTAACCATACCACTTTACCACCATGCGTAAATCTACGTGAGCTGAAGTAGTCCGTGCTATGAGGGCGGTGAGGAGGAGAGAGGTGAAAAACATTACTCTCCTTTTATTTTGCAAAGTCTGTCAAAATTTTTTTTTTTTTTATAATTCTGTCTATTGTTGTGTGTGCCACGTTTTAGTTTCACTTTGCTGGCGCTCATGCCAGCTCATGTTTTCTGTTGTGAAATCCATTTAGATGTAAAAGATAATATGATGGCTTTCACAATTTCAATCTACAAGCTTTTTGTATAAGATACACTTTTGTTAAAAAGTTATATGTTTTACATTACTTTCATAGCCGGCTCAATGTCTGTCCAGTGTTTTGTTCGGAACAAGTTTGCAAACTATAAAGTGAAGTAAGGAAACCGTGGTTGTAGCTGGGAGTGGCTTCTTCTCTACACTCTGTGAGCAGGAAGGGCAATAAGCTTTTACTCACAGTTTAGCCTTTTATGGTAGTGGAGCTCAACTACTATAAAGCATATGGAAATATTCAAAACATATAGATTTACGGTAATACTTCACAACCAGGGAACATGCATGTGCTTAAAGCAGCAGTGGGTAGAATCGGTGCAAATCTGATTTAAAAGTTATTTTTATAAAACGGTCGCTATATCCTGACAGTAGTGCATGAGACAGGTAATCTGTGTCCTCCGGTGCTCCTAATGACATCTGCAAGATTTCACAGACCGGAGGAAAACAACCAATCAGAGCTGAGCTGGAGCCTGCCGACTCTGAGCAGCTGTCAATCACTCACGTATTTTGATCAAAATGAGAAAGTTTGTGACCTGGCAGATATGTTGAGATCACTTGAGGAAATACCAAGCACCGCCCACCAGCCGGAGCAAACTTTCTCATTTTACATCTAAACAGTACACTACATGTTTCTGAAAACATTTTACATGAGAAATAGGCGTTACAGTAACAGAATAGTTTGCGAGTGATTGACAGCTGACTCCGTTGAATAAACAGCCAATAGGAACGCTCTCTCTCTCTGAAATGACCTGTGATTGGCCAAAGTCTCCCGTCACGGGCTAGATTTTTTAAAGCGTGAAAACAGAGCCATGAGGAGGAGCAGCAAGTTTCTCTCAGAGCACTTGAATTACCATATGCTGCAAGGTTATTATCTAATTTTTGCCCAATGATGCCCAAAAATATTCTGGTTACTGCAGCTTTAAGTAATGCACAATGCAGGAAGTATCATGAATTCCTGTAACTCACTATTTAGAAATGTGAAACTAATATATGCTTAGTTAACACTTAATGGATTATCAATTAATAATTTCTAGTTGCTAAAACCTTTTTATACACTCAGTTGCAGTTTATTTGGTACACCTAGCTAAAACTAATGCAGTCTACAGTCCTGCAATAAATCAAACTTCATTAATAATGTAATGTTCACTTTTTGTAGTTTATGGTGCTGTTGAATTGTATTGCCTTATACTCACAGGTGTCTCTATTTTTTTGTCCACCCCATTTATATCAATGAGGGTATGCTACATAACATATATTTTTAATGTCTTATTCAATGTTAGTACCTCTGTTGAAATAAAACATTTTGAGTTGTGTGATTTATATTGCCTCTTCTAGATAAGGAGCTTGCCAGAGTGAGGAGTAAGTTTGTGGAAAAGGCGTCGAACGCACTGCTTAAGGAGCTCCTGGACGACCTTTTAGAAGATGGTGTCTTGAATGATGGCCAGAAAGACTCGATACTTGAGGAGAACAGTAACAGAGCAGACAAAGCTCGCGGTCTTATTGACACGGTGAAGAGGAAAGGAGACAACGCCAGCAGGAAGATGATCACTCACCTTCGCAGCAGAGATGCGATGCTTTACTCTGAACTCGGTCTGACCTATGTTGAACCTGCTCAGCCAGGTAAGCTGACATATTTCACCTATATTCTTTTTTTTTTAATTCAGACTAATATTATATTTTGACACTGTCTTGAATAAAGGTCTATACGTAAAGAGAAGTACATTGTTTTTAATAGAAATGTTTTGCCGTTCCCAGCTGCAGAGCCACAGATGAAAGCTGCAGAGCCACAGATGAAAGCTGCAGGGCCGCAGATGAAACAGGAATGGTCCACCGTGCTCCTCCCTACCCCCAAGGAATTCTGGGAGAAGAAACTGAATGATAGCGATGTTAGTCATGCATGCTGTAAAAGCCATATAAAGACTATTAAGTTAGTTCCTGTACATCTCAGTTTTCCTTGCCTCGATAGAAAGGTGTTGTTTAACAAGTAGTACAATATAGTTTTCTTAATAAAGTCTACAATGTGTATATTTCCAGATATAAGGTACATTTTCGTTATACTTTTTTTCTTCAAATTTGTTTTTCAGGTTTACCCTGCGGCCGAAAAATCCATTAGGAATCGTGTGGCACTGCTAATCACTAATATAACATTTACTGAGAAGAGATTTAACAGAAATGGAGCTGAGAAGGACGAGGAGGACATGGAGAAACTGATCACGGGTCTGGGATACGAGGTGGTGAAATACACAAACCTCACAGGAAAGGTACTTTTATAAAAAGGGAAATAAAAACAAACACATTTATTGTGTGGCTGATTTAGTGATACAGTAACTGATGTCTGCCTTTTTGTGTTCTTACAGCAAATTGACGATGCTGTAATTCAGTTCTCTAAACATCCGAAACTCAGAGAGACAGACAGTGTGTTGGTGGTTATCATGTCTCACGGGAAACTCGGAGCTGTCCTCGGTGTCAACTGGACAAAGGAGAAATCTGATGATGAGTTCCCCATCAATAACCTTCACGAACACTTGGGTACAAAGAACTGCCCAGCGCTGCTGCACAAACCCAAGATCATCATCATCCAGGCCTGCAGAGGAGGTGATCCCAATCTATTCTCACAGATACAGCAAACATCAGCATTAATTAATTCAGGAGTTTGCAAATTATTTGTTTGTTAAGCGAGGCTCACATGCACTGTATTAAAAATCTGACATGTGTTTCAGAGGACAAAGGGTCAGTGCTTGTTAAAGATGGTGCAGACCAAGATGTGGCCTCTGATGATGTGCTACAGCCAGGTGACATTGACGACATTGAGGATGATGCTTTTCAATTTGCCATCAAAGAAAAAGACTTCATTTCTCTTCTTTCCTGCACACCTGGTTAGTTAACTTCGATGTTTATCAGAACTTATTATATAGCTCATAACACAATGAAGATTAATATCATTAATCTGCATTGAAAACAGCTAAGAACAGTTACTTTATGTAATAAAAAGCTAAATATATTTTTTGTATGTTTTTCTTCCAGATACTGTCTCATATAGACAAAAGGTTAATGGGTCTTTTCTCATCCAGTACATCGTTGATGTATTTTCCACCTTTGCACATGAGCAAGACATTGAGAAACTTTTCAAAAGAGTAAGTGGAAAGTAATATCAGTTTGTGAGGCAACAACACCACATAATCAGCGGTAATTTTGATGCTCTTGTTGTATTAGTCTTAATTCCATACACTGTTTGTTTCAACCACACAGGTCATGCGACGCTTTGAAGATTTTTCCATTGAACACAGAAGACAGATGCCGACCAAAGACAGAGTCACTCTGACAAAGGACTTCTACTTCTTTCCAGGCATCTGAGGCAGGATTCACTGTTGTTTAGCACAGACTTGTAGCCACCTTTCAAATCGTGCTTGAAATTTAGGTGCTACTTGGTGAATAGATGAAACTTATGGATGAATTACTGAAATGGGCCTACCGGGCAAAGGCCTAGGGGACCAATGGACAGAGAAAAGTGATGCAAAGAGACGTAAAGAGACGCAAACAGACTGCAAATAGACACAAAGCAACTGAAAAGAGATGCAAAATTACTGCAAAGGAATGCAAAGCGACTGCAAAGAGATGCAAACTGGCTAGAAAGATACGGCCGCGTTGTTCACAGTCGTTTTGTATCTCTTCCAGACTTGGTGTTTTGCTCTTTTGTAGTAGGGGTGGGGGGCTTTACTATGTCTGTGTCCAGGGGGTCCATGTCACATAATCCGTCCATGATGAAAACTATTATAAAATCTACTATTAATAACATAAAACATTTATATTTTTGATATATGTATAATTAACAGCCTTTGAGCCTTTGAATTAATGGAACATAGACATTTTTATTAACTTGTATTCAACAGTTTGCTTTCTCATTGACGTCATGCAACAAGTCAACAGGATATTGAATGATTGCCTGGCTCCGGGCTCTTAGTTCTTCCACCAAATTTTAAAACATACCTGCCTGCAAATGTATGAAATCAAGTTGATTTTCTTCATACGGCCAAGGCAACATGTAAAATGTGCAACGTTTATTATCTATTTTTATCTATTTTTTAACTTCTTAAAACCTATAAGACCACATACAACACTGCCATTAACTCAGACACAGTGCACCGTATTAGTCATCAGTACTCTTGATAAAAAATAAGCCAAAAATGTATAGAAATGATATACTATTGTTCTATTTAAATTACAATTAATTTTCCTATTTTCTTGCTATTTAAAATAAGTGGTGGCATTTATTAAACAGGGACTAAAATGTACAGCACTTTGGTCAACTTTTGTTGTTTTTGAATGTGCTTTATAAATAAATTTGGATTTGATATATATTTTTAACTGTGTTGTTTTATTTGACCTATTTGCCATCTGTTCATTGTAATACTGACAGGGAGACTATATAACGGGTTTTAAATGTTATTTTTCACATACTGGTAAAAAAAATACACCATAAAATCTTTCATAAACTGCAGCAGCACAGATGTTGTCTACATGCTGGAGATGTCCTTATGGTCTGGTTTATGTTGGACAAACTAAAAAGATTCCCATAACCAACGATAATTGTACCTGTTGCAGGCTAACTATATAGTCAATGTGTTTGCCTTTTTGTTAATCTGTTTACACTATTAAAAGTCCTTTTTTTACTTGGAAGTTTGCTGTCTATGAGCTGAGAGGCGTGAGATTTAGCTGATGGAAGATGCACAGATAATAACTCTGTTTCAATGTGTTCATCATGTTAGAGTCTTAACAATTTAAAATATGGTTTAATATAACAAACGTGCAGATGATGGCTGCTCCATTTGGAGCAATGCTTCTCTTTTTAAAGCCACACTTTGTTAGCCTGAAGCAGTCATACAGACCTTTAGCAGATGACAGCCATCAGAGGCAGCAAAAGACAGCAGAGGAAAACATTTTAGAAATGTCACTCTACCAGTACAGATGAGCATAATGCAGGTTAGAAGAAAAGCAGTTTGGAGAAACTTTTGATTGTAATGTATGTAATGATGTTGCTAAAGTGTGACTGTGTTACTATTCTTGTTTCACGGTTCAGCATGGAAACACTGTCGGTGGAACTAACGTCTGACTTTGTATGTTCTCATGCTCGCTGAAGTTCTGTAAACGTTGGAAACCCACCCAGTTAGATGGTATTTGTTGTTATCATGTCTCGAGGGAAACTGGGTGTGTTTAGGTTTGGCAATAATGATGAGAGAACAGATTAAGTCCCTGTTGCCAACATTAACAAACATTTGGGCTCAGACAATTTCCAGTGCTGCTGAACAAACCCAAGATCATCATCATGCAGACCTGCAGAGGAGGTGATCCAGATCTATTCTCACTGGTACAACAAACTTTGACACATTTACATTTTAGACCCAGATAAACACAACTGCTAACATGCACTTGGACATAAACAACTACAAGAATATTTTGCATAATTCTAAATATGTCTGTAATATCTTGTTTGTTGTCTTTAAGTGAGAGGCTCTCGTGCAATATATTAAAAGTATGCCACGTGTTTCAGCTGAGTGTGGCTCAGTGCTTGTTAGCGATGGTGTACAACCAGCTGTGGTATGTGATGATGTGAAACAGTCATCCATCTCCGACTGCTAGTGAAGAAAACATTGAATCACATTGGTTTGTTTTATCAGTCAGCTCACACATTGTAACACAGTGAAGAAAAACACAAATAAATATATAAATTAGGGCTGTCAAAGTTAACTAGATAACGCGTTAACACAAATTAGTTTGGCATGATAACATGCAAATGTATTTTGACTCATAGTCAGACCCACCACAGTTATGAGAAGAACGAGGTTGAAGTTCCCTTTAATGGACTTACAGAAACATCCTGTCTCTGTGAATAAATGTACGCAAAACAACGCACAACAACTCAGATTTTTTTCAGACAAACTTTACTTGAAAAACAAAACAAACTCAAATCAAACAAACAAAACCATGTCATCACAATACAACACAAAGGCAACAAGTTGAGTAGGCAACATGGTAACACGGCTGCAGTCTGTGCGTGTCTGATGTGTCGCCTGAAAACTGATATGAGAGTCTTTTACAGGGCTACTTTGAGTTCATGCTAACGCTTTCACTGACTCATCATAAAAATAAACAGTGAAGTAGCTTGACAGGAGAATATGCTCTGTTTAAAGCTCGGGGTTTTATAAAAAGACATAAAACAACAAGGGTTTGTCACTTACAGACCAGAATTATCAATCCAAACCAGACTAGACTCCATTTTAACAGCTTATTTGAACATACTGGCAGTGTTAGAGAGCTTTATATCAGTTTACACTTTATACAAAACAAAGACACAGGTGGTTAATATAACAAGCACTCATGTCTTTATCCCACGACTCGCACTCAGCACATTCAAACATGTAGCTACAAATGAACACACACATATCCTCTTTCACATGCAGAAATGCTGCACAACTGGTAAGGCCAGATGAAGTTAGATCAGTAGCATCGAATCCGTAAACTACAAGTTAGAAAAGTTTGGCAATGTGATGATTCTACGAGCAAAATATCCAACATGTTTTCTTTCCCTTTTGCGATATAAACACCACTTTACAGTGAACTAAACCATGCAGGGCTTTTGAAGGGAGGTAGAGGACATCAGAGAGAGAGAACGTAAAAAGAAGTGAATAAAGATGTAAATAAACAGAGGTTTATAGATAACGTGGCTCTAAAAACACTGCAGATTAGTGGCCCGTTACTTTGCCTGTACAACACAAAATAGACATTACAACTGGTGTCATATTTGGAAGTTGGAATGTATTCGTATAGTGTTACATGTCATTTAGTAACTTTTTTTTCATTCAAGAATTCACTTTTGGAAAACATCATATCGTTGACAACACTCAACACTCAGATAAACAGTTTGCAGCACCACACATTTACAAAATAGCAACTCATGCGAAAACACCTCTGGCCCTGTATGCCGCGCGTAAAAATGTGTCGCACAGTATGTAACGCATCTCGCGCTACACATGTAATAGATTGCATTCATGAAAACAGAAAACAGAAAATGGGAATCTGTTGTGTTTTTGCTCTGTTGTGTGTGCGGCTGTGTGTCTTTTAGTGCGACTGTGGTCGAGGTTTAGGCCAGCGTTCCCCCAACAATGGAAGCAATGACAATTCCCAGAACCACGCAGCATATAATAATCATAATTTTCTTCTGTAAAGTGTTAACAATAACAGATAAACAGTCATCCGTGGCAGCAAATGGGGAGCAGAGGAAAACATGTTAGAAATATGACTTGTATTTTACTTCAACACGTTACAATATTTATAATAATCAGAACAAAAGGCAGTTTAGAAGACAAGCAATGCAGTTTGGAGAAAGATTATTTGTTTTTAATGTATCGGATGATGTTGTTGGAGTGTGTCTGTGGTTTAGAAGTATTTTCACATCCTCTACTTTAAAAACCATACATCTTTGGTTCCTGCATTTTGTTTCCTACCACATTAAACAACATACAGTATATTCACACATGCCACAAACGTGAATTGTTCTCATATTTAAAGCCACTATGTCTAGAAAGAATATGGGACTCCTCAATTTTGGCGCCATCTGGTGGCAGCAAAGAGGGTAATGAGGGAGACAGCAATGCATAGAGCTACCTCCTGAAATAAGCATAAAGCAGTATATACTGTAGCCTGAGCCGATATTCACTGGGATTGTTTCAGTTTTCTGTAAAAGTTCACATAGTGACTTTAAAGCAAAGTTAAATTGTAAAACATGTCTTTTGAGCACACATTCCTCCACATTCATAAACAGCCAATGTCCATCAGTTAAACCCTGTGGAATCAACAGTCAATCCTTAAAGGGAAAGTGTGTAGGATTTAGTGTCATCTAGTGGTGTGGTTGCAGATTGCAACCAACTGAATTCCCAGGTATATATATAAAGTTTTATATTTGTAAAACTCTCTCAAAGTCTAAAAGTTGTTTTTATGTGGATGACATCAGAAGTCACTGCTCTATGCCCAGAAATAGTCCAGCACATAACCTCCACAAAACCACAACGTGTCGTTTTTACACATTGTTTTTATCAATCCTCCCATCTGACTCTTGGCAAGAAATAATACGTGTATTTTCCATATGGTTGAAGTTTACCTTTAAAAGGACTATTTGTAACTTTCAGAAATGCTTGTTAACAGCGACACCTGTGGCTGTTAAGTCAACGAAAGTCAGCGTCGAGCTCGCGCTTGCTCGCTCTAAATAGACATGAATCAACCCCTTCACAAAACTGCCAGGACTTCAGTGCTTTTTAAAAAAAAAAAAAAAATGCAAGCTACACTTTTCCTCGCTCTGTGCGTTGAGATCTCACTGCAGTAAGTCTTTGTTTTTAACTTTGCACTTCAGTGTGTTTTTGTTTTTGGAATCAGGGACCGGTGCCTCGACACGGCCGAGTTTACCCAACAGTATTAAGATGTGTTCTCTGTGTCTG
>CAKAKQ010037678.1:0-17886 GCA_916700675.1 Helicolenus avius
TATTATTATATAAATATAATATTAACTTCATTATTTGTTATTTTAAAACAAAATTGTAACTTCCATACTTTGCTATTGTTTATAGTATGTTATTATTATTCTATGTTCATATTTTATATTTTCCAAGCTAGTTGTAGTAGTCTGGTATATATATATAATATATTCTTTATATTGTGTATCCTATAGATATTACCACTAGTGTTGATATGTATATTTACGGACCCATTGCATTGCCTGGATAACCTGCTGCTGTAACACAAGAATTTCCCAATTTGGGATCAATAAAGTACATCTATCTATCTATCTATCTATCTATCTATCTATCTATAATGAGAATGGGTCCCCTTTTTGGGGAATTGACAATTAATTAACCCATTTGTGCCCAAAGACTATATTTAGTATAAAAAGAAAAACTCACTTTTCAGCCAAACGGTTTGACCGATTTTGAAAATGTCTTCAAATTTGTGCTGAAGCAAGTCCAAAATTCTAAATTTCAGTTGTGGACACAAATGGGTTAATCAATCGACCCCTCAAAAATGTTTAAAATCCAATTCAAAACCTTCTTTGTCTTGCAGTGAAACACTCCCTGAAATATTTCCTTACTGCAACTTCTGGAGTCCCAAACTTCCCAGAGTTTGTGGCTGTTGCGATGGTCAATGAAGTGCAGATAGGTTACTGTGACAGCAACATCAAGACCCCAGAACCCAAACAGGACTGGGTGAGGAAACTATTAAAGGATGACCCACAACACCTGGAGTGGTATTCTCATGAGTGTTTTCATAACCAGCAGTTCTTCAGAGCCAGCTTGGACAGCCTGAAGCAGCGCTTAAACCAAACTGGAGGTACAGTGTGTTTATGTTCATATGTAACTTTTTACTGGTGAAATGTTTCCTCCCTCTGAGGTGAGACATAGCTTACAGTATAAACACACTGAGCCAATGTGTGTGTGTCTCTGTGGTGATGATGTCATATTATCTGTTAACCCCTTAACCTCTTTAAGAGGTTGTTGCACTGAGTGATGATGCTGTTATCATATGAAACTAGAAAAAATAAGGAATCCATTGCTACCAACCATGTCATACTAGCTTGTCGGGAAGATCGCTAAATAACGCTGCAAAGTTACGCTAAACTTGACGAGGAAAAACTGCCATGGCGATTTTCAAAGGGTCCCTTGACTTTACACATGCACACTTTATGATAATCACATGCAGTTTTTTTAATGCAGTATAAACCTGTTATTTCCGCCTATTCTAAAATGGTGTATTTTAATATTTCTGCATACTGGGGTCCTTAAACAGTCTTGAATTACATAAATTATCACTGTAAAGCTGAGACTCTTGTGGATCCAATGAGCCCAACTGTATTCATGTGTGATGATGTTAGTCCCCATAGGAGACATTTCAGTGTAGTGAGACCATTTTTTTAAACTTGACCTCACTGTATAAAATGACCTGTGGTGACCTCTAGGATAATCACAGACTCATGAAACTTTACAGCCACCAACTAGAGACCTAGAGCATTCAGAGGATGGATGATTTTCCTAGCTAGATTGACAATAAGGGGGTTTCTGAGCAGCTTCAAGAATTGCAAAAAAAATGAAATTCTTGCAGAAATCTCCAAATGTCAAACATTTTTGATACCAAATCACAGCATGGCTTTTTCAGTTGTGTTCCTCAAGGTCTTGGTGTCTTAATGTGGTATTTTGGAGAGATTATTGATCTTTTTTATCAATACTCCAGTGGTAAAATATGGTTAAATTTAGCAACAAATCTGTAACAAATGGTATCAAACCAAAAAATGCTGCAACAACTTATGAGGCATAACAGAGCATGGGAATGACCATCATATACTTCTATCATCATGTTCTACACTTTCACTATTTATTTTAATCTATTCATCCATTTATTAATACATTTTAATTCTGATTTATGACTAGAAGAACTTGACACACCGTGCTGCATCTGAAATGAATCTCCAGGTTCCCAGCTTTCAGATGATGTACACCACTTCTATGTGACATCTACTGTTGACTATTTATCTACCCCTGAACATCCCCTGAACCCCACCCCTCTAAAACAGAAGGTAGAATGGTAAAGGAGCTGGCTGTACTGATATGTCTCTTTTCTCTGTCTCTGTCTCTCTCAGGTGCCCACATTTTACAGAAGATGGACGGCTGTGAGTTGGACGACGAGACTGGAGAGGTTGTTGGTTTTAGTCAGTACGGTTTTGATGGAGAAGACTTCATTGTGTTGGACGTGCAGACGCTGACATGGACCGCTCCAAAACAACAGGCCTTCATCACCAAACTTCAATGGGATAATGACAAACCTAGATTAGAATACTACAAAAACTTATACCTCCACATATTACCTGACTGGCTGAGGAAGTACCTACACTATGGGAGGAGCTTTCTGCAGAGAACAGGTAGGATCACATGGCGAGATGTACTGTTGTACATGGACTCAGTCCTTCTAAGGGTCTGTATTATTCCAAAGAACATAATATCCTGACACATCCTGGTGTCTCAGTGCAGACTCATCTGTGTCTGTCCTTCTCCCCAGAGCGTCCCTCAGTGTCTCTCCTCCAGAAGACTCCCTCCTCTCCAGTCAGCTGCCACGCTACAGGTTTCTACCCCAACAGAGCCATGATGTACTGGAGGAAAGATGGAGAGGAGATTCATGAGGACGTGGACCTCGGAGAGATCCTCCCCAACCACGATGGATCCTTCCAGATGAGTGTTGAGCTGAACCTGTCATCAGTCGCACCTGAAGACTGGAGGAGGTACGACTGTGTGTTTCATCTCTCTGGTGTGGTGGACGACATCGTCACCAGACTGGACAAAGCAGTGATCAGGACCAACTGGGGTAAGACTGGAATCACAAGTGATTGAGTATTTTAGACTGGGGTATGGTTTTTACATTACATCGCCTGCACCAGTGAAATAATTTGCCTCAGAACAGATTTTATTGAGTGTGTATGTGAGAATCAAAGTGTGCATGCAGGTGAGTTTCTGATGGGGTATTTTCGACGGGTCGGGGGGAGAGAAAAAGTCACAAAACGCATCAGAAATCCACAGTGTCTGGAGCACATTGGACAACTCCAAGAGCCAGCTGTTCAAACTAAACCAAACTAAACACACAAACAAAGCCTTATATTATTTATCCTACATTTATTAATCAGAGCATTCACTATAATCACTCAAAATCAGCGTGAAATCAAAATGTGAATGAACCCAAAGTGTGAATGTTCTGTTTTGGTTCCAGTTCCTCCTGCAGGGTTCCCTGCTGGTCCTGTTATTGGAGTTGTTGTAGGACTGCTGCTGCTGGCGGTCTGCATCGCTGGACTCTTCATCTGGAGGAGGAAAGATAACGGTGAGGAACAGAGATGATTTTCTTCCTCTGATGAATTAAAATAAATACCTGTGATAGTCTCGTCCTGCATATTTAGTGTGGTACTTCTGGTAACTCAATCCATTTATCTGACTGTCATAGTGAAGCACAAAGTGCTGTTTTTTGTTTTTCTGCTTTCATTAATTCTGAAATGTGAATCATTTTCTAATATTGTTTTCTCTCATCTGTATTTCAGGGCTTCGCCCTGCTAACAGTAAGTATTATACTGTAAAATACAGTATAATACTACTACATGAAGACTGTAGATCATCTCTCTTATACCTGTAATAACTGAACTTGTGTTTCCGTCTCCTCTCACAGGGAAAAGACGATCTGCAGCAACCTGCTGCTCATCATCCTGACCTCCTGTATCTGTGGTTAGTTCACACCTTCACTTTATTATCCACAAAGACTAAATACACCTTTTTTTACTTTTCATATCACCAGACTGCTCCCTGCTGGAGGACAGACTGACCCTCACATGTTCTCTAACTGTAGCCAGCCAAGTAAAACCGGGGATCCTAGACTTGAATACTTGAAAGGTGAAGTTCCACATTTTGAAAGGGACGACTCTTAAAGTTAATGGTGATACTGTAGGTGTGTGTGAGATCACTGTGCATCACCTCTAGTCTCTTCTGTGGACCAGCTTCCTAAAAACTAGTCTTAGTCTCCCTCTGCTGGTAGCTTAATTAGAGCCCTGGGTATCCGCCTGGTCTTCTTTAGTAATAATTCATGTAGAATCTTAACACTGTAATGCACAATCAGGTCAGTGATGTCACACAGAAATGTAACTATATAAAAAGACAATAACTTGAGAAAAAAAAGGCTGAGCCTGTGCTCCTAATCTAATTTACTTTATTACTCTATATTTTATTTATTTATATTGACCCTGGCTTTATGTTTTGACCCCGGTTTTATCTTACTTTATTTATTTTATTTATTTATTTTCATTTTGTGTCCCTTCATTTCTTTCATATGTATTTATCTATGTAAAGGTTTGATTGTTTATTGTATTAACAAATTTAAAATAAAATGTATTAACAAAAAAATCTACATAGTCGACCCAATGCATCCAAGAGAAATCACCTGATTCAGGCAAGAGGGAGGGTAAAACAGCATGATTTTTCATTACCAGGTCTCTAAACCAGTCTTGCTAACCGAAGAAGAAGAAGAAGAAGAACAAGGAGAAGAAGGAGAAGAAGGAGAAGAAGAAACCAATGCATCATGGGAGAAATCTTGCCTCCATAGGCTTTGGCTAACCACAAGAAACACAGAAACACATCCAATTACAATAATGTGAAAACAATGAGATGCACATACACTGTTATAAATGGATATTTCTTATAATTTTTTTTTATTTTTAACTTTTATTTGTTTTTTTTAACTTTATTTACATGGAGTTGTCATGCATGTTTTTTGTTTTTGTTTAAATATGTTGTACTTTGGGTAAAATTATGCCATGTATTAATACTTGATTTAAAGTTGTCATAACTAAAAGTGTTATAATGTCCCACTTTAAGTAGACGGCGGTGAAAGCTACTGAAAACCGCAAATTAGAGCGAACTACAGGGTAACTGACATTTTGCTCAACATATTTTTTCGTGGATATTAAGTAAAAAAAAAAAAAATGTGGCTATAATAATTAGAATTCTTTTAAAGAGAGTAAATTGCAAAAGAATTTGATCTTTCAGAAAAATTGATCTCGCTTATCAGCCGTTGATAATATCAGCCCCTCAACTGGACGTCATAACTTCCTCCAGGAAACTAACCCACGTTGAAATATTTGCTAGTCGGCTGACTGTAGCTCTCTCTCTCTCTTCTACTCAAAACAAGATGAAGATACTCGTTTTGCTCAACTTGCTCCTCTTCTGTCACGTTGCATCTACAGGTAAGATCATATTGTGTGTAAGAGCCAAAGATTGATGTGTAGTGTATGATGACACATACATAGATGTTGGTGTAATTCACTTTTAGGAACACTAGGTAGCACTGTCTTAATTGCCTGACCCAGCCACGGGTATATAGGCAAGGAGGTGTGTTGTTGGTTGGAGGGTTTAGCCCGGAAGGGCAAATGGTTTTTGACCGCAACGGACGCTGTATTGTTTGCCGTGTTGTTGTTATATCTTGTTGCTATGGTGAACGGACATTATTCTTTGATACCACATTCCCAATAAATGAACTATTATTGTAAAAGCAACGAGCGGCCTGAGGAATACTTTGTACAGCACAACAGACAACTAAAGGTACCATCTTCAGCGAAAAGCGCGTCAGTCCAGGGCTAAGCACCGCAGGAGCTACAGTAGTAGACTTAGCTCCTACAGTCATAATATTAAAAAGTAGTAATTTTACATGTTATTTTCTTTTTTCTCATAAAGTTATGACTTTATTCTCGTAATGTTATGACTTTTTTTCTGGTAAAGTTGTGACTTTATGCTGGGAATCTCCAATTTTTTCCCCCTCAATGTGGCCCTAATACTCCGCAGTATAGTTGCACTTGGGCCCTCACTGCATTAGACTTATATACTATATACTTAGACTATAAACTGTGTTACCTTCATCACAATGATCAAATGTTTTGTGGCTCCGGGCAGATTTTCTTTTCTTTGCCTAAAATGGTTCTTTTGAAAGTAAAGGTTGCTGACCCCTGTACAGGAACTATAAACCTGAAACTGAAACTTCCATAAGGCTTCTGTCTATGATTTATTAAAGACCTGCACAAAGTGTTGTGCTCCAATCTGGACTGTCCAGTGCATCAGCAGGGACAGGTCTTTGGCACAGCAGGTATAGTCAGCTGGACTTGTCCAGTGTTTGTTTGTGTCTTTGATAATGGCAGAATAGTCTTTTCTTTGTGCTGTGCTGACATCATCCCTTATGAAACGAAAGTTATGATTGACCACAGATGACTTCATCGGCCTGCCGTGTCCCTGATGAGAGAATGTCTGGGATGTAATAATGTTTATTTGTCCATTCCCAGACGAATGTCATCTCCTCTGAAGCGCGTGTCACGTGTTTGTTGGTAATCCAATGAAGATAAAATACTGATGTGCTATTTCGGTTGGGGTCAAAGAGACCCTCCAAACTGCAAGCTGTAATGTGTTTAGCAATGAGTATGTAGATAGATCTATATATGGAAGATCATCCAGATAAAAAACTATATTATGCACATCTTATATACAAGACCTTCATACTCGTGAAACAACTGATATTTTTATGAATTGATTACTTTGGAAAATCAATAAAATATCTTGGGTGATTTTTATTATGCTTCCTCACGCGCTCAACGTGTCTCCTCAGTTCCTTTCCTCGCTTCCTAACCTTGTGTCTTGGTCCCGCCCACCAGAGATGCGAGGGGAGAGATGTGAGGAAAGAGGAGTCGAAGGCAAAATCCTGGCATCGGAGCCGTCATTTTAAAGCAACATCAGTAAAATATTATGTGTATCACAGCTGATGATCTCTGTCTGATGAGCAGAACAGTGTTATATATATATATTATGATTGAGTGATATATATTATATACACACACTCCTGTCTATATGACAACATGAAATTCAACAAATTAGTGCTGAATGTGACAGAATGGTCTTATGGATCTAATAATTTGACGATTTGTCACGATTATAGCAGTTGACGAAGTGCATTTAAGGATTGGAAGATAACTTTATGGTGGTTGAGGGGTCACGGGAGGAGAGGACTGGAGCATTCTCTCACATGTGCCACAGCCCCCCCTTGTGCTTATTAGCAGGACTACACATGCAGGAATGAATGATATTCACCGTAGAAAGTCGATCTTGTGTGAATATTCATTTGAAATATTTAGAAGACCAAAAAAAAAACATAACAAAAGAATACTATACTCAAATTCACATTAAAGGCTACTCCAGCTATTCAGTATTGCACTCCAGGAAGTGGAGGAATTGTGGGAGACAGATTAACAAGACTTGGTCAAAATGAGTATATGCCTGGACCGTATATGGTCAGTATGTGAATCTGTAGCATAGCCTGGCTCGATGGATCCAAACTCCATTCAGAAAACAAGCATTTTAAAAGTCGTGTTGAGGACAGACCTGACAAAGCATGAATTCGATCTTTTTACAAATCGACTTCATAATGTTGTTATTTCGGCATCCTTTTAACCCGTTTATTGCAATTAAATCACAGCACAGTCTGTTTATTTTGGGTTCGTACCGCAGTAGCGATGTGTGGTTTGCTAGACAGTCAGTTCAATGGCGCTGTATGTCAATACAGCTTGCCGTCGGGTGACGTTATGAACCCAGACACGACGGCGTTTGGTTTTCTGACATATCTGGGACTTCACCAACATGTACAAAGCAGCAACAGTGGTTATTTCTTCCATGTCTGGTGAAGGAAATGGAGGAAAGTGGGGCGTAAATTTGCTTATGCGCTTGGTGTGAATGTACGGTAACACAATACGAAGCACACATAACATAACTTAAACGAATATAAACAATAGCACATGTACAACAACAGCACCATGTAATGATACAATGAACCACTGACACGCTTCCCAGAAAACGTAAACACAGAACTGTTCCCCCCGCCTTTTCATTTAGAAAGAGCAACCACCAATGAGGAAACTCCAACAGTCAGCCGACCAATCCTGTAACTTCATCACTCAGTCAGTAATGTCAGTCAGTGACAGACTTTTGCATTTGTAGGGCTGGCCCTCTGCGGTCCAGCCAAGAAAAGAGTGATCAAAATTGGTGCAGCATTGGCCGAGATATCCTCACATTTAACCCCTATCACGGGTCAATCTTTGAAACACTGGATCCTACACTTCCCATAATGCAACTCGATAGTGTCCCTCTTAAAGTACTGATATAGTCCAAAAACGGATGTGGATAGCAAGGTGGACAGCGGATGCACACACATTTCTGTACATATTAAATTTGTGTATGCAAATGTGCCCTTGTGGGCACTTACAGTCCACACGGTCATACATTTTGAGACCCTTACAGACACGAGCAGATGAGCTGATATCCAGATAAAAATCTGAAATAGTTGTATAAATCTGAAAAAGTATATTCTGAATTGTAGACATGCATCACAGTCTGTAAACATCGCATTGTGCCTCTGTCCCCGCCATTGCCTGGCTCATGTTTCTGTAAAAAAATTCAGAGGGAAAAGTAGCTGTTTTAAGCAATGAAAATGTTTTATTAACATGTCTGTAGCCAAAGCTAATCCCAGAGTATACAACATCTAAAAAGTATAAAAAAAAAAAAAAACAATACTATGAGAGGTCAAACATAAAAAAAACTACAGACTAGACTCACTTAATGGTTAAGACCATGGTGTCCTGCAATGAAAACAAATGCTGATTCATTCAGCAGTAAACAGGAACAATGCCTCGCTGGAGGTGACTTCATAGTGGTAAATACATTTAAAGTGAACCTTGAGATGAATTAAAAAATCCAAACAACAAAACTCCAAACTCTTGATCTGTCATCTGTCCGTAGTTAAGATTAGCATTGTGTAATAAAGTATTTACAGCTTTTCTTAAATGCAATATCTTAAATTGTAGTAACAAAAATGACAAATAATAATAAAGAAAAACATTATGAACCTATCAAGTAGTTGTAGGGTTTCCTATTTACAGATGTACATTTAATAGAAAGGTGTATGTAAATCAGAGCATGACAAAAACAGTGTCAAATACAATATCAAAAACCCCAAATATGCTATACAACCGTAAAAAGTACATAAAATGTTACTGCGACATCATAGAAAAAAATAAAAAAGTATATACACATTTCAAGAAGTTGTGCTGCTGCGTGAGTGTAGGAGCTCTGGTCTGCAGCTTGCAGAAATCAAGTCTCCTAAAAAGGATAGATGAGATCAGCTATGTGTCACTGCACACTGAAATCTTGTCTGCATCTGTCACTGCATTGTGAAGCTTGTAGTGCTTCAGGAGCTGTCTCCAAGCTCTACTGCAGCTCAGCAACTCTTGGTTCCCTTTGAGAGGACATAAACATTTCAGTTATGAAGCTACATAGGAGCTTTGGGTTTTAAACATAGAAATAAGAGATGAGCTGCAGTATCTTACCAATGATGCAAAGTCCCTCCTTGGCTCTGGTGATGCCTACATTTATCTGGTTGGAATCACCCACAAAGCCTAGATGTTTGGACACCCAAGCTCCGTCCGGTTCTCTCTCAATCTCTTCACTTGGCAGAGAGCACACTGTAGATATGATGACATACCGCCATTCACTTCCTAGAAGACAAAATGTTGTATGTCACACGATGAACCATTGTTTAACAACAGAGTGGAGGTTGTTCTTTGGTTTCTTCTAAAATACCAGATTGAGTCATGGGATTGCCATTCATATGTCCAGAAAAATTGTTTATGTTGTGAAAAAATCAGATTATGATATTAAATTCAAAATGTGAGATATGGTCATAAAATATGACACACTACTTTAAACTACCCAGTAGGACAGGAAGTAGTTAGACCCAGCATCACTGGGACAAGCACCAACATACTGTACAGGTTACAAGTAATTCTTCAGAATGAGTAGTTTTACTATGGAATATTTTTTCATTGTTGTGAAACTACCCTACTTTAGTTGTGTCTAGAAGATAACACGCAAATTGCGAAACTCACGAGATGGTTAAAGTTAGGCATTGACCTGGAATGGTTAAGGTTAGGCTTTGACCTCCAACGGTTAGGGTTAGGTATTGACCTCTAATGGTTAAGGTTAGGCATTGACCTCCAATGGTTAAGGTTAGGCATTGACCTCCAATGGTTAAGGTTAGGCATTGACCTGCAATGGTTGAGGTTAGGATATGTCAACAGGCAGCGAGTTTTTGCAAGTTTTTGCAATCTGCAGGGTACCTTTTAGACATGGTTTACTTTCAGTAAAGATTTGTCATTAAGCAGCAGAGAGGTACACTGTCACCTTGGCTTTTAGTGATTGTGGTAACGGTGATTTTAGTCAGATTCTTCTTCTTCCTCAGCTCATCTCTGATTTCTGACACCTGGGCATTGTAAGGCGACAAAATCACAATACTTTGCTCTTCGATTTTGGCATCCTTCACCAGCTTCTCAGCAATCTCAATCTGCAAAATAAAAGCATTGATGTATTATGTAAGAGCAGGCACACTGTCAAAATTTCTTACAAAGTTTTCTAGTTTAATATTACTGTTTAAAATCAGCATGAAAACCACGAGTTGCCAATACAGTACCACTTTGTCTCTCTCTTCCTGGTTTGCTTTTGAGTTCTGGTTGCCCTTGGCTGTGTTGACAACCAGACTGATGGTCTTTCCTTTGACGTCCCCAAAAACGATTGGCATCGTCCTCTTTTCAACACGCAGGACGCTGCTCGGCTGCTCCACCCCAGTTTTCAGTTTTCCCTCATAATATTCTTCTGACGGAAACTTGCATATGTCCTTGTGCTATAAAGGCACATAATTGATAGTTGATAACAATTTAAAATACTAAACTCAGACATATGGTAATACAATATTGCTACAGTAAGTATATATACTGTATGTATACATAATTCTCACCATTCTGTATTGGGTATCCAGCATCACTGCCCTGCTCTTGTGCATTGTATAGTAGCGTTCGAACAGAGACTTGGCCATCCCCAGCTTCCTCACACGCTCATTTGTCACAATGGGTCGCAACTGTTTGTGGTCACCAATCAAAACAATCTGAAAGTGATATTGTAAGACATTAGTTAGTACCTAGTGTGTCATGATGCAACCAGTGCCCCAAACTCCTGTAAATAGCCAGTGAGAGGGAGGCGAGTAGATGGCTGTTTAGCAGGCAAACCAGCACTTGAAGAACGTCCTGTGTCCAAAATGGAAAGACTTGATGCTATTGGGGGGCATGAATGTGTTCAAATCTGCCAATTATATTTTGATGAGTGGAAAATCTGGTGGGGGGCACTCAAGCACAAATTAAGGGGTCATCATAAACATAAGGATTCATTCCCTGTGGACAATATGCCAATTGTGGGTTGTATTCATTTGATGGAACATTACAGCATATGGTCATTGCTGACACACCTGGCGGAGATCTGCACTTATAAAATTGTGTCTATCCTAGTATCCTGGTGTGCACTGGAACTTTGATTTCTTTTGGTTTACTGTGGTTTAACCTGCACCAGCTGGCACCCAGGAGAGAAGCACTGCTGGGTACCTTCAGTTTTTTTAATAACATTACAAGTCTGATAGGGATTAGGCTAATAAAAAAATAACAAAAATTATAATCGGACATTAAAGCTCATTGTGCTTTGAAAATGTAACTTCAGGACTGTATTTTCATGAATCAAGCCACATTTAGAGCAATATTCATCTTTAGCATACAGACACATCCAGGACCGTGTTAATGGAAAGCACGAGCAGGATACTGATTGTTAAATGAAAAGCTCACCTTTTCTGGGTTGTTGCAGACTAATGGAATCAGGGCCTGGGGTTCAGTGGCCATTGCACATTCATCAATGAGAATCTGACGTGCACTAACTGTCTTAGTCAAACTCGGGGTGGACGACTGTGTACATGTGCACAGTATGATGTCATGCCGTTCAAGCTCATATGTCCGTGCATCTCTGAGAAGTTGTTTGTATCTAGGAGGAAAAGCAATCCATACAGTTAGGGTAAAGTAAACTAAAATGATGTTAACAAACACAAGACATTAGAGTTGGATATAACCCCATTTGGGAATGTCTCATCCACTGTCTCATCACTGCGTAGGAGACAGTCCCATAGAAAATCTCAGGGAAGCAGCTGTGCGCTGCTCTTTAATGGAGGTGGAGAAGTTAACCAGATGTTTATTTGCCAAAGCAACAAGTTAGTCTTCATTCTTGAAGTCTTTTCTCCTGTACGTCTTTTCTCTGGTTTATTCCATGCTCGAAAACAAACTTTGACAACCTATTTACTAAAAGTTGATATTTTCATGCAGCTTTAAAGTTTGTTAAGCCAATAGTGCACCTGAACTTACTCTTTCACTTCTTCATCAGTCAGCTCCTCTCCTCCTTTCTTAAAGGAAAGTTTAATGCGTCGATCAAAATCTTTTATTTTACCCGAAGAAGGGTTTTGTTCCTGTCGCATGCGGTGATGCAGAGTGATGCTCCTAAAACCACGTACAATATGCCAGTTTTAGTTAATAATTAAAGACATTTTTAGAATTGAATGTTATCAAGTGGTGTGATTACAATACCTGAGCTCTGATTTGGCACGTTCTTGGCGTAGTGCCCTTCGGGAAACCTGAAGAGGGTAAGGGTAATCAAGCATCTCCACTTGTTGGCCGTAGACCCTGAGGGGCCTTAGTCTGTCCCCAAACCTCAACAAGTACTCTGTGTTACAACAGTAAAACATTGGTTATAGTAACAGAAATAAATGCAAGTGAAATTTTAGCAGAGAAACAAAATAACTTGCCTGCAACAACATCAACAGACTTGTTGGATGGGCCGCAGTAGAGAATAACTTCCTTTTTGGCTTTATCCTTTGGGTCATCCAATTTCCTTTGGTTCTTAGAGTTCATCTCAAAGAAACAGAACACTATGTACACACCAACTACTGTCTTTCCAGTTCCTTAAAGACAAATGGGAAAACGACTTAAGACTTTGCAAGAAAATATGAAGCATCAGGGTGAATACAAGTTCTAGCTCTTACCAGGTGGTCCCTGTATAAGTGTGAAGGTATTATTTAGAGCTTTCTCCACTGCAAGATGCTGACTCAGGTTAAATGCTGGCAGTTCATTTGGTAGGTTATTCCTCATTCTGTGCCACATTGGTTTTACTGCAAAGACAAAATGACAAGTTGTTTTTTTGCAAGCAAAACAGAAAAAAAATTCAATCAAATTTAAAATGCACTATAGGAATGTACAAAGTGTGTTGTGTGTATTCAATCTTATGAGTGACTCACACTGATACAAATATTTGAGTCAAGTCTATGCAACTATTTACTGCTGACAAATGGACATACCCTCTCTTGGAATGTGTTTTCCAAGTGCTATAGTCTTGACAAGATCACATGCAGATGTAATGCTGTCCACAGCATTTTCTTTCCGGCTACAAAAAGAAAAGATAAAACCGTATGTCAACCATTTAAAAATAAATTGTCTATCAACATATAACCTCAATGTCAATGCAAGGAAAATGAGAGTTGTGTGAGGTCAAAGTGAACTACTCTTTAACTTACATGTCAGGCACGAGCTTTGGGATTATTTCAACTGTGAAACAAGTGTTTTTCTGAAAGACACAATCAGGAATGGTCTCCATTGGCAGGTGATTGACATAGAACTCCACTTTACTTCCTGCATTTGGAGGTTTCTTGCGTTCTTCTACCTTTCTTGTGACACCATGGGCCACCCATGTGAACTCTCTTGGGTCCACCAGTGCGGAACTTTCCAGGGTGGAAGACAACTTCAAACTTCTTTTCCGTATGCACAGAAAGCAATTTGAAAGGTTACATTCAATGGCCCATTCATTGATCCATGCCAGAGGCAAGAAGAAGCTTCCAGTTAGTGTGCCTTCTTGCTCTTGATTGAAGTGTACCACCAGGTTCTCGATGACTATGCTGTCACTTTCACCCACTGCAGTGGAAGCAGATTCCATCGCACACATTGGTTTCCAGATCCGTGCATACTCTGTGATGTTGCTATAAAAAATCCTTGATGGATCATCTGCAGATCTGGAGAAGCATGTGATAGGGCTGTGGACATGGTGCACACAAATCTCAAACTTTGGTTTAATGCGCACCAACTGAACAGCAGGCATGAGATAACCTCTTTTTGTCTCTGTTGTCATTTGGATCTGAAGAGTGTCACCTCTCTGCAACTGGAGCTCGATGTCAACCTCATGCTCCCTTTGTTCCTCTTGCTCCTTGGAGGTACATGAGTTAGTTCCCTCAGGCACCTCGGATGATTGTGGCAGAATATTTTGTTTTTCCAGCCGCTTTTTGTTAGCGTCCATTGTGAGAGACTTTGCAAGATCCCAGTTTCCTTTGTCAATTGCTTCGACAGTGGCTTTCCATATTGTCAGTGGAAGCTCAACACAGTGATCACAGTCTGGCATTTTCAACTCTTGGTGGATTTGCATGTTGTCAACTGCATAGATCCGCCTTTTCCATTTAAGAGTGATGCAGTCATTTGTTTCATCAAGAATTGGTTGGTCACACAATTGCAAATCTTTGTACATAATTGCTAGACTCTCTGCAAATATGTTCTTGTTAAAAGGAAATGCCACTGCAAAACTATCTCTGTTGGGACTAACAACAAAGGCTAGCTTTAAAGCACTTTGTTTTTTCGTGCTCACTGCATAGAAGATCTGCTCAGCCTTTTGTTCATATGCCTTGGCATCCTTCAGCTTTGCCTCAAATTCACTGCACAAAGTCATAATCTCGGGTGCAGTGTATTGGACATCCCTGTTACATATGAAGGAGTGCAAAAGTCTCTGCAAGATGATGTCCATGTACCGCCGTATTGGTGAGGATGCTTGTGTGTAAGAGCTTACATTCAGAGAATAATGCCCAACCTGTGCTTCGGAGGAGGAGTTGGAACAGATGACCGTAGCTTTGCTAGAGCACCTTCTGAACTGATCAGTGACTGGCTGGAGCAGAGGGTGGATGTCATCTGCAGCAATCAGGTCCACCATTTTGTCGATATCATCTGTTCTGGCAGCTGATTGGATGTCTTCCCACACTTCTGTGAGTATGCGGAAGTTTTCACAGTTTGGGGCTTGTTGTTCATCATGGTCAACTTTGTGACGCACATGAAAAGACAGCGGTATTAATTCTCCGCATTTCTTCTTGAATTCTTCAATCTTTTCAGGATCTGGTTTTGCCTGACAGCGAAGGGGTGTGCAATACCTGGTTCTCTCTGAACCAATCAAAGTCTCAGCTGCATGTGTATTGAATAACACACTCAACTCTTCAATCATCAGATTGGCTTTGCGCTTTCCGGGCAATCTCTCATCATCAGGTTGAGAATAAACCCAATCCAGTCTAAGTCTAATCTTCCTTTGAGCTTTTGCAAAACAATAAGCCACTGAGACACAACCTGGAACGGAGTCAAATGTAGGGCTCTCTCTATATCTTTCGGAGATCATGTCCTCTGCCTCTTCATAGGACAACTGCTTGTTAGACTTGATCCATGACAGCTGGAATTCGGGCTTTCCAATGATCTCATTTGTTTTCTTGTTTACTTTGAACATTAAAGAAACCACCCTGCGACATTTGTTATCTGATAGCAGACTGAAGCATTCAGTGCTCTTATGGGGGAACATATGCATGGGGTGTTCCCTACTGCCGTAATATGTAGCACCACGTTGTTTTACAACCTCATCTAATTCACCACCTGGACTCACAAAGCTTGCCACATCTGCAATATGGACTCCCAACTCATAGTGGTCTCCAATTTCCCTGACACTGATGGCATCATCCAAGTCTTGTGCTTCTTTTGGATCAACAGTGAAAGTGATTATCTCAGTTTTGTCCTTTCTGTGTGTCCTGTCTTCATCTTTGGAGGAGAGAACCTCGTCTGATTTACATGTATTGGGTTCAACTTTGAATTCTTCATTCAGGATCGTTAGTCCATCAGCCGAAGAATTTCCGATTGGAAGAATATCTATGACGTTCCCTAATGGAATGTAACTATTTTCTCTCCAGTCAATCACTTGCACCACAAACACATTGTTTTGTGTGAGCTTTTCGTTAAGACGTACTTCTTTTGCAAATGTCCACTTTCCATTAATTTGCTCATATATTGGAAGGAAGTTACGTCTTTTCTTGCTGATCATTATGCGTACTTTGGGTGCAGATTTTGTAATGGGCATCATCGTCCTTTTGACATGAAATTTGTTTTCAGAATGATATCTTGGCCTGCTGTGATCCATATCCTCAAGCAGGCACACAAGTAGACGGGCTGATTCAGCTTCCTTGGTGATGCTGACCACTTTTGCTGTTTCTAAGACAACTTCATCTCCAGTGAAGACCTTACCCAGGTTTTCCCTTCCCTCGATGCTGATACGTCTGCTGGGGTTATGAAATGGTATGACATAACCTCTGTTCCATGCCTCCCTGACCAGTTTTCCATGCTTGTACACCTCTGGTTGTTTTTTACACAACTCCAAAAGGTCTGTATTGACATTACTGATAGTGTGTGATGATCTTGACATGTGGTGGTCAATGTCTTTAAGTTGCGTTCTGTCTTCATCCGAGTTATATTCTGTTTTCAGCTGTTCATATTCATCTTTCAACTCTTGAAGAATTGCGTCGCTGAGAATGTGGCTCTCATCCACATGTTCAGACTTTTGAAACCTTGCAGTTTCCATAACATCTTTTTCAAAGAAATCTTTGGTGAAATGCTGTGGTGCAACACTGTTGTTGCTGATGCAATGGTCTATGTAGCTCTTCCAGACTCCTGAGCATTTCCCAAAGCAACAGAGGGCAGCAGCATCTCCAACCACAACCACTTGGGACTGAGCCCTAGTCATTGCAGTGTTTAACACACGGGCATCATTGAACAGCTCCAGACCAGGCAGGTGAGATGTTTTTAGGCTGTCACGTGTTTGCACAGCTGTCATTATGACTGCTCTGAACTGTTTGCCTGTCAACACATGAAGACAATGTGTATTATGTAAAATAACAATAATATAATATATGAAAGGTAATATAAATGTTTCATTTTTATTTAGTTAACCTCAAAAGGGATAATTTGGGTGTTTTGATTTGGGGTTGTAAGAGGTATTTTTCAATAGCCAGTGAATTACCTACAGTAGATGGCGGTCGACATGTCCCCATTTTGGAGAAACATCAACAGGACTACCAGCACGGGAGCAAAGCAATGTACTGCTGTGGATGGGGATGTCAGCCCACCTAAAAAAAAGTGTATCTTCGATATTGCTGAGCTCCCGTGCTGGTAGTCCAGTTTGCTCTCCAAACTGGGGGCATGCTGACCGCCATCTACTTTGGATAATACACTGACTATGGATAAGTACCTCATACAACCCCACTTCAAAACCCCCAAATTATAAATTTAAGAACAAATTCTTATTTACAATGGCGGGCTGGCAAAAAGCAAGTTGCAGTTTAGCCTTCCTTATGTACATAATGGGATAATTATCCAGAAGTTCTTAAAGCTAAATTAAAATTACCTTGCACATTTGCAAGATTCTCAACGTGGACTCCAGCAAGCCTTCTTCTCGAAAGGGCTGTCCTAATTTGCCGAACCTATGAATCATAAGAAACAATTGAGATAATTAAACTATTATAACGCAATAACAATTCAAATACATTCATGCAGAAATATTCACTGTATCATTGATGTAATATTTTGTTTCAGTCTTGTGACAACTAAAAAGTAGTAATTTACCTGAAATCCCTCCGATAGAACGCAGATTGAGCTTTGGTCCTTGGTCCCCCAGGTCAATGGCCAGTGTCTGAGAGTCTCTTCCACTGCTTCAACCACTTTGGCAACCTCTTCTTTGTTGTACCAAGACATTGACCCAGTGTCCAAGAGACACTCTCCCCGAAC
>CAKAKQ010037680.1:0-11535 GCA_916700675.1 Helicolenus avius
CCATCAGTGACCCACTCAAGGTCACTCTGCCTCCACCACCATACACTACCAATCAATGAAGCTCTGCCTAGTCCCTCATGAGGAGATGAGGAGGAAGGGAGGGAGGAGGGGATGAGGAGAAGGGGCAGGCAGAGGAGGATGGTGGAAAGACAAGAGTGAGAATGTGAGACAGAAAGACGATGAGACAGGGAAGTAATGATGGTTGGGAAGATGAAAGGAGGAAGGGGAGGAAACAGAGGAGGAGAGGAGATGAAGGTGGTTAGTACAACAGATGTAAAGACCACACATGACCGAGGCTGAGAAAATGCATAGAGACGTACTGTAACGGTACACAGGACACAGGACTGGCACAGATACACACACACACACACACATGTACAGTACCTCAGTGGCCATACTCTGGCTGGCGCTGTGCTCCAGAAGGAACCGTACCACCTCCAGGTGATTTTCCTGGGCGGCCATGTACAGAGGAGTGAAGCCATTCTGCACACAACATGGACCAAAACACACATTTACAAACAGGCTTAGATTGAACTTCGCTGCCACTTGTGCTACAAATGGAAAGATGTTTTCTTGTTGCCAGCTCTCATTTTCATGATCGGAGCATTGCAGGCTTTTCCCTCTATTTTGCATATAAACCGCCTCATAAAAATACAATGAATATAATGCAAAATTTCTAGGGCTGTCAAAGTTAACGCGATAATAACGCTAACACTACAAATTTCTTTAACGCATTAATGCAACTTGCGATTTTTAGGTTGTAGCGGGCTCAGTTTTAAAGCTACTGAAGGTACTGGCATCATATGAAACTAGAAAACCTAAGGAATCCATTGGTTTGGTACCAACCATGTCATACTAGCTTGTTGTGAAGGAGTCTAAATAACGCTCCAAACTAAATGGTACATTTTGGCGAGGAAAAGCTGGCATGGCCATTTTCAAAGGGGTCCCTTGACCTCTGACCTCAAGATATGTGAATGAAAATGAGTTCTATAAGTACCCACGAGTCTCCCCTTTACAGACATGCCCACTTTATGATAATCACATGCAGTTTGGGGCAAGTCACAGTCATCAGCCGTTGCTGCCTGTTGGGCTTGAGTTTGCCATGTTATGATTTGAGCATATTTTTAATGCTAAGTGCAGTACCTGTGAGGGTTTCTGGACAATATTTGTTTTGTGTTGTTGATTTATTTCCAGTAATAAATATATACATACATTTGCATAAAGCAGCATATTTGTCCACTCGCATGTTGACAAGAGTGTTAAATACTTGACAAATCTCCCTTTAAGGTACATTTTGAACAGATAAAAAATGTGTGATTAAATTGCGATTAATCACGATTAAATATTTTAATCGATATATATGCAAATATGCCTTAAATGATGACACTTAAACTATCAAATTATATCAATGTAATTGACAGTTCTGAGAGTGATAAGACACCCAGACAAAAACATGTAATTGACAAAAACAAAATGTTCAGGTAGTCTGTCAGATATTTGTGTTGCTGTTACATCTTTCAGGGTTTGACGACCAAATAGAAAGACGGTGTTTGAAATCTTTCTTCTCACTATGATCCGATAGAGTTAAATGTAAAATGAAAGGACATCAGTTTCCAGGAGAAGCCTAGTTGGCGTGATCCCAGATTCTGTCAGTGAGGATCTGAGTGATTTCCCTCAGTGTCAGTGACTTCATCATACAGTTAGTATCACCCAAACAAAATGTGTGCATCACCGCAGTGTAATTACACTGAAGTTGTTTCAGGTCCTAAATGTGGACCAACAGGACCTTACTATCATTTTGACATTGTTGCACATGTCTGTTTGTGTGCATGTTGAGTATATCCCACCTGAGATTGTGCGTTGACATTGGCTCCATTTGTGACCAGCTCTTTGACGACTTCCGTTTGGCCGGCCAGCGAGGCTATGTGCAGAGCAGTGTTTCCTTTCTGGATTACATGGAACAACCACAGGAATGCGTGTTAAGCTCTGCCCCACCTGTCCCATCATATTGCTTGTGTGTGACTGTTTGACACTACAGTCTGTACATATCCATGTCAGTATCCATGTGCACCAGTGAATCCCCTCAAGCCAACCACACTTTTGTACCGCTGGCATTCCAACTCTGGTATCCCCCTGCCTGCACTGCCAACAATGTGTCACTTCCGATGCTCCACGTTCCACATTTAAATGAGCTCCCGCTGAGCCTCGGCCATAAATAAAACTACAGGAGGCGTTTTATGAACCGGCTCAGGTCCTTGTGAAGGCAGAATTGACCCCCGGCCTTTTTCCTGGACATGTGATACTAGGCAAGTGCTGTTGCCCAATAATGATAATCCGTCACATGTATTGTGTACTGTAGCAAGGAAATCAGATAGCTATGTCTGCTGAGGCAAACAATGCAGATTAATAAAGAGACAGAAAAAGACTTTGTGGTATATAATGCAGCTGAAGACAAGAGTTTGTGTGCTTTCTTGAGCCTAACGCCTCGTTTCCACACAGTTTTGTTTTGTGTCCGTAAATCCGTATAGTATACAGATTACGTCCCCTAGTGTTCAATTCAAGGAAATTCATCTCTTTACGGAAGGATAGAAACACCATCGCAGATATAGATTTCTTCAGGGATGACGTATATTTGTAGACCAACCAGGAAATTAGCATCGCCCTGGTTCCCTCGACAAAAAGCCAATGGGCTTTTTCCATTGGTTTTGGATTATTGCAGCAAATAAATTCCGTGGCAAACATTTATGATACCACAGATAGTGCTAAAATGCTAACTCAGTCCTGTAGCACTCTATGGGAGAGAAGTAACTACATAGACATAAAACAGGGTTTTTATATGTATGAGTTACTGTCTGTTTTTCACAGTCCAGTCTAGACGAGTCACATTTATAATGTTATTTTTTCTAAGTGAAAAGTTTGACGGCATATTTGGCTAACATTGGTAGCAAACATTTTCGCACCTTTTCACAACTTGTGGGCTACCTTCTATACAAGAGCAATCCAGATGTGTTATGCTAGCCACAAGCCGCTAGCCTCAAGCAGAGATGAGGAACGGGCTACGGAGGTATCACTCCACACCCCCAGATTTTTCTCATTTTCAAACTTGTATTCTTTAGCCCCAACCGATGCTGCCTCAAGTGACAGCAATTTATGAGATTTCCAATCTAGTAAAACAACACAAACTACAGCCCCAGAAATTGCAAAAAAGTTACATCAGCATTTCTTGACCGTCTCAACATTGTAATCTTCACAAGAGTGGCATTTGTTGTAGAGCTGCTAAGGGGCTAATGAACCCGAGGACAAGGCCTCTAGTTTAATTCACCCACAACAAGAGCAGTACAACATTAGAGGTGCAGATATACAATTAACTTTAGCATTGAACACCCCACACAGCCTAAATGAAACACTCTGTGTTACTAAATCTGGGTATCCTCGACAGCACTGCCTCCGTGATTGTCTCCATAGGCCGAATAAAATAGAAATTGATAGGCGTTAGGGGCGCAGGCGGTGGATTCCAAAGATGTCAAACTAATCCCTCCGCATCCTCAGGGTCACAACAGAGAGAGGCTTTAATTGGGGAGATTTTCTCCTTGATCTTGAATATTTCATTGTGTCCTCTGTTTATGTCAGCACTCGGCATGTGGCCTGTGGCAGAGAGGCTGAACCAGACGACTAAATGGGAGTGAAAGCCTTCTGGGCTTAAATCTGAATAATGTTTTCAATGTCTCTCCCTCTTAACTCCCTTTAGCGTCAGAGTAAAGATGCTTCAAAGGAAGAGACCCTTCCCTGATGAATAATACTATATTACAGTACATAAAACATAACACTTCTGCTGCCTTTTCCTACCTTGCTCTTTATTGCATATATTTTAACATTTTACTGTTGAAATTACACCAAACTCCGTTGCATCATTCTGACGTATATTTAATTTTTTCATGCTTAATTCTCTCAATTTTTTCCAGCAGCGTTCCCCACAGGGATCATTAAATATTGATCCCATATTAAACCCTAAACGAGCGCTGCACACTTACAGTAGCAGTACTGTAGCAAAGTGCCGCCATGTTTCGTGGTGGATCCAAATATAGCCCCTCTGTAACATCTGCTGAGCTGCGATAGGTGACGGGCTGGGCCTTACCTTTGTGGCTGCATCCACAGCAGCTTCGAGCTTCAGCAGCTCAGCAACAACCTCTACGTGCCCCTCCTTGGAGGCTAGATGGAGAGCGTTCAGACCATTCTGAGGAAGAAACACATTTAGTGGAGTCTGTGTAGCTCTTGCACTAGGATATACAATGCGATTATGTTTAATTGGGCTTAAAGGATGGGTTAAAATCAGTAGGTCATCTACAGGATGATCCTGCTTGTTCAGTTGAGCCCTCAATTTGAAATTCTAATTCGAAATGTGAAGAAAATGATAACGTAATATCCTTCTTCAAACCCAAGGAGGAAAGACACCTGGAAGAACATTTAAGTTTCTTAATAAGAGTCTCGGAAAACATACCTGATTGCAAATGTTAATCTCAACCCCAGACTTGAGGTAGTCCAGGACCTTTTCTAGGTTCCCTGCCCGGGCAGCTCGCAGGTAACTGGCATTGCTGTCAGACTGGAGAGGAGAAAACAAAGAACGAGAGAGAGCAGGTGAGTACGTCAAGTCAGACTCTGGCCACATGCTTATCTGCATCAAACTGTTATTAATAAGGCGTACAGGAGAACAAAAGCACATACAAATGCCAAAATGTTACAGTACCAGGTAGAACTCTGTCATAATTTCTCAGACATCCACAAAACATCTTAACAGGGGAAAGAACAAAGCCAATATCCACACACACAGTAGGTCCATTGTCCCTTAAAAGCAATATAGTAAAGTCCACTGGTGTCTCAGATCAAGACAACGCTAAAACGCGACCATCTGAGAAAGTAAATCCATGAGAAAAAGCCAACAGCGCATCATCCCAACAATTCACGTCACATCCTCCTCTGTCATCCGTCGGATCCCACCAAGCTGTTATTTCAGCTTTGTTAAATCCAAATGTCTCTGATTCCCAAAGGTAGGAGGGTCAGCGACCGGGTGGTCCCTACAGCTGCCACAGAGACCTCCTCTCCTCCACAGAGATCTCCTCTGAATCCACCAGTAAAAGCAGTTGGGAGAGTTTGTCGCCGTGCTACCAGAAGCAGAGCTTTCTCTATACTGCTTGGCTGTCCTTTATTTCACTACAGAAATAGGGCTTTGCACACCGAAATAAAATGATGAGGCAAGCATGTTTTTGCCCCTATAACAAATGTGGGGTGCATGTGTGTGTGTGTGAGAGGAGGAGAAAGGGAGGAGGGGGGGAGATCGAAGGAAGGATGAGAGTAGACAAAAAGATGGAGAAAGCTAGAGAGAGAGAGAGAGAGAGAAGAAAAGAGGGAGGTTGTGTTTTCTTTTCTGTGTTCATGTTAGCTCCTAGGACATTTGGTTTGACACAGAGTGACACTCAGCAAACTCTGCACATTTTGTCTTCCCTCTTCGACGCAGCCTTGTAAAGAGCGTTTTGTAAAAACTCTGGAGCTGCTGAGAGCAGGAGGGAGAGAAGCTGTGATACGCTGCTTCATAACAGAGGCTCAAAAACCAAATTCCCCTGAATTATCAACAGCCCCAGACCTGCTAAATTTAGCCTTGCGTCCAGAGACACTTACTGTAGGATAAACTCAGCAGCGCCAAACGGTACGAGCGGTTATCCAACATTGCGTTCTCCGCCTCCCCCTCCGCCGTGCTTTTCCAGAAATAACTCTGACGAACACAGAGGGATCTGACCCAAAGCCAAAATGTGAGTGAACAAGACATCCAGCGTCAGATTGTTCCACTGATAAGACTGTATAGAGGAACATATTTGTGTCTATGTGTGCTCATGCACAAACAAAATAATACCAGATTGAAGCAGCGTTAACTGGAAACCGAGTCATTTCCTGATTACAAGAAACCATTAAGCTAAAGCTCATATCAGCCCACATCTAGAAATGTCTTCTTCCTTTTTCCATACCGCCCAACCCCCAAGAGAACTGTATGATAGCACTGAACCACTAATGATATATGTGTTCTTGTGGCCTTGGGAAAAGTCATGATACAACACACTGTGTCGCTGGCGCAGAGCCTGAACCATCACGATCACTACGTGTGTGTTGTGTTTCTATTATTCATGATGTAAACCACAAGAACAGACCAACATTTCTTCAGCCATGTAATGGAAAAAAGTTCATCATCTAAATATGATTTAATTCTATACCATAGATCAACATAATAGAACAAAGTCCACTATACTCCACTACTCATGGACACCAGGAATCAGCGTCCTTCATGGTGACCTGTTAAAAGCACTTTGGCTCCCATCCAGGCTAAACCCAGCCAGCAATCACGCTGTCATCACAGCGTCTCACCTCAACACCGTCACTGGAGTAAACTCCCTGCACTCATTCTACGACACTACTACTTTACATCTACAGATATTATGGTATCCATATGATTCATAGTGGCTATTGTTTACAAGTGGTGTCCTGCAGGAATGAAAACAGTGTATATGTGATGAGAAATCATGCTACCAAGAAGGGAATATAAACTGAGCAAGATCACGGTGGTCCTTCCTTTAAAAGAAACTTCATACACTCTCTCTTTACACGTTTACAGCTACTTCTTCTTCTTGTGTTTCTAAAACTATTTACCAGGGCAGTTTTTGAAGAATTTTCAAAAGATGATAAAGAAAAACACTCTGTTTCTATATATACAGTATATTAGGGCTGTAATAATACATTGATATGGATTGATATATCGAGTCAATATCATCGAAGCAAAGTAAAAAAATTGACTATATATACTAATATAATATACTAATATAATACTTTTTATAAGAAATAATGGATTGTTTTTCATTTAAATGTCTGGAAGAGTCCAGTAATAAAACTGTCAAATCATAATCATCATCAATCATATTTTAGCTGTTTTTTGTGAGTTGATATAGATTATAAATATGTAACTGATTGTGTTAAATTGGCATATGATATTGTCTCATCAGTCCAATCATATGATTGCTACTCAAACATGGATTCTCATTGTACTTATAAGACTTACAAGACTCAGCAGATCTCTTAACAGTGGTGCTGAATTTCTTTCTTTCTTTTTTTATGTGCATTTTATCACCTATCATTATTATTCTATATTTTGTAGTTATTTATTTCTTTAGTATTATTTATCTTATTGTATTTTGAACCTCTCTGGTAGAGCACTTGAGTGAACATTTGTTGTTTATAAAAGTGCACTATGAATAAATTCGCTTGACTTTCTGCAGCACTTTAAATGACTGAAAGCCAGTTTATGCATAGTCTTGCATAGCCAGACCTATCTCCAGAGAGCTGTGTCAGTGCTAAAGAATGGTCCGACTGCACACATTATCATTCTGCTATAGGGGTTGTATGCCTCCGCCAACCAGTCAAGTTGCAGTTTACATCCATGTCTGTCCAAAATGTCATCACTACATCATTTTATTCTGTTAGACACTTCTGTTAAATTGTCATAAGTAACAAAAGAATTCTTGAGTTATGGCCAAAAAGGTGTTTTGTGAGGTCAAAGTGACCTTGACCTACGACCTACGCCAAAAACTAATCAGTTCATCCTTGAGTCCAGGTGGACATTTGTGCCAAATTTTAAGAAATTCCAACCAGCTGTTCCTGAGCTATCATGTTCAAAAGAATGGTCCGGACGAACAGACATAAGGATGGACAACCCGAAAGCATAATGCCTTCGGTCATGGCTGTCACCAGCGTGGAGGCATAAAGAACACTCCAGCTTGTTTGTATTTCTTTAAACCAATCACATTTGTCTTGGGCGGCGCTAAGCACAGGATGCAGCGACGGTGATCTTGCAAAATTGATAAAATAGCGCATGACATACGCGGCCAATGGCAGAATTATACTCACAGTCTACATCCTGTGAGTCAGACTAGTTTATGCCCAACTTCAACTTCAAGATGATCTTAATATTTCACCATCAGTCCTATAGCTTCATCATCAATTATTCAAGTCTCTCCACATGTTACAATATCTGTGCAGGATGTGTGTCTATGTGCATGTCTGCCTGCCGGTACACAATCTAACAGTGCTCCTGTTTCTTACATAACAGGCATTTGTGCCATGTTGTGGTTAGCACACAACATGGCACATATGCTTGACCTATGACTCACAGGCTTTGTTGAGTATCACCAAATGCTTGACCGTTCTAAAACGTCTGACATGGAAACACACTGCTGTGAACAGGCAGCATGCACGACAACAACTCACCGATTTACACCATCATATATTATGTAAGTCAAACATGACACATATTAATGAAGTCTCTTACTCTTCTTCTAATCGTTCAATGCATAAACTGAAGACCATTTTTAAAGTGTATATGTTTTTTCATAGTTTACCATCTTTGCAATTATCTTTTATGAAATATAACACAGCGCTCTTTGCTTCTCCTTCTGTATCTGCCCAAGCTTAAGTGCCGACAGATTAAGTAGTTTTCATCCATAAGTCACTATTCATTGCTGTCGTCAGTTTATCCCTTAATGCCTGCAGTGAAAACCAGTGACCAACATGTCCAACCCCACATCCCCATCCCATCCATGTCCAACATGAGGGATCTTGAAGTCTTTGTGAATGAAGCCTTACACAGGACGTGGCAAGAGATTAGTAAAAGAAATATTATTAAGCCTCCACAGATCAGAGGTTCAAAGAAAATGGGGCCATTAAAGACTAGGTTAAGCCTGAAGGAAAGCATTAATCTAACATTAGATAGATGGGAGGGGATGAGAGAGAGAGAGAGAGAGAGAGAGAGAGAGAGAGAGAGAGAGAGAGAGAGAGGAAGTCATATCAACACAAAACCCAATGAAAAAACAAAACATCGTACTGGCCCGAAAATAATACAATGGATTTCATGAAAGAACATTTTTCTATTCTTACTCGGGCTGTCAATCGATTAAAATATTTAACCACGATTAATCACACTTTTTTTTATCTGTTCAAAATGTACCTTAAAGGGAGATTTATCAAGTATTTGATACTCTCATCAACATGGGAGTGGGTAAATATACTGCTTTATGCAAATGTTTGTATATATTTATTATTGGAAATCAATTAACAACACAAAACAATGACTAATATTGTCCAGAAACCCTCACAGGTACTGCATTTAGCATAAAAATATGCTCAAATCATAACATGTCAAACTGCAGCCCAACAGGCAACAACAGCTGTCAGTGTGTCAGTGAGCTGACTTGACTATGACTTGACCCAAACTGCATGTGATTAACATAGACGTACCTTCTTCATGTGTAGCTGGAGGTTCTCTCTCCATCCTGAACTCCTCTTTGGTCTCCTCTTCTGAGCCCAGCTTCCCTAAACAAACAGAGAGAAAAGCTTAAGTTTTAATGAGCAACATGTATGATGTTGGTGATGGTCAAAAACCAAGATGGCGACAACAAAAAACCAAGATGTAGACGGCGAAAAAAAAAGATGGAGACGGCCAAAAACAAGATGGAGACGGCCAAAAACAAGATGGAGACGACAAAGAAACCAAGATGGAGACGACCAAAAACCAAGATGGAGACGACAAAGAAACCAAGATGGAGACGACAAAGAAACCAAGATGGAGACGACCAAAAACCAAGATGGAGACGGCAAAAAAACAAGTTGGAAACGGCCAAAAACTAAGATGGAGACGGCTAAAAGCCAAAAACCAAGATGGCGATGGCAAAAAACAAGATGGAGACGACAAAGAAACCAAGATGGAGACGACCAAAAACCAAGATGGAGACGACAAAGAAACCAAGATGGAGACGACAAAGAAACCAAGAAGGAGACGACCAAAAACCAAGATGGAGACGACCAAAAACCAAGATGGAGACGACAAAGAAACCAAGATGGAGACGACAAAGAAACCAAGATGGAGACGACCAAAAACCAAGATGGAGACGACCAAAAACCAAGATGGAGATGACAAAGAAACCAAGATGGAGACGACAAAGAAACCAAGATGGAGACGACCAAAAACCAAGGTGGAGACGACAAAGAAACCAAGATGGCGACGGCAAAGAAACCAAGATGGAGACGGCAAAGAAACCAAGATGGCGACGGCAAAGAAACCAAGATGGAGACGGCAAAGAAACCAAGATGGCGACGGCCAAAAACAAATATGAAAACCACAGACATGAAAGACATATCATCATTATTACTATTATTATTGTTATACCAGCAGAAATCATGTTCTGACCTTCTTTCACCTCCTGGATGATGTCATCAGGTAGAGAGAAGCTCTTCTCTGTGTTTGGAAATGGCAAGATCTCCGACTCGTGCTGCAACACACACACACACACACACACAGAGATTGAGAGGTGAGGAGCTCAGCCAGCTGAAGCTCAGACAGAGTGTATCGGAGTGTGTCCTCACCAGAGCCTGCATGTCGTACATCGTTCCCAGATGATCCCAGATGACGGAGGAGGAAACCTGCCGTCCGATGTTCTGGCTGAACTTATCTCTGATACAGATCATGTGGAAGTGACGGTTCACCCCTGAAGAGAGAGAGAGAGAGAGGGAGAGAGAGAGAGAGAGATAGAGAGAGGGAGAGAGAGAGAGAGAAAGAGAGAGAGTTGTATTTATATTTTCTAACTGGAATGTCTACATTTTCTAGTTTTATCTTAAGTTAACTTTACTTATCCGTACATACTGTATATTAGGGGTGGGGGAAAAAATCAATTCACCTATGTATCGCAATGTTTTTTTTTTTACGATTTTGAAGTTGATTTCTTAATGCCAGAATCGATATATTTGCTTCATTTGAGTCTATGTGGAAGTTGGAAGTTAACGCTTTTATTGTTGTAGTCTGAGTAACTTGACGTCGTCGTAGTAGACTGTAGTATTTCTACTTCTAGACTGTAGCATTGTAGTATTTCTACGTTTAGACTCCAGTAATGTAGTATTTCTACTTCTAGACTGTAGTATTTCTACTTTTAGACTGTAGTAATGTAGTATTTCTACTTCTAGACTGTAGTAATGTAGTATTTCTACTTCTAGACTGTAGTATTTCTACTTTTAGACTGTAGTATTTCTACTTTTAGACTGTAGTAATGTAGTATTTCTACTTCTAGACTGTAGTATTTCTACTTTTAGACTGTAGTATTTCTACTTTTAGACTGTAGTATTGTAGTATTTCTACTTTTAGACTGTAGTATTTCTACTTCTAGACTGTAGTATTTCTACTTTTAGACTGTAGTAATGTAGTATTTCTACTTCTAGACTGTAGTATTTCTACTTTTAAACTGTAGCATTATAGTATTTCTACTTTTAGACTGTAGTATTGTAGTATTTCTACTTTTAGACTGTAGTATTTCTACTTCTAGACTGTAGTATTTCTACTTTTAGACTGTAATAATGTAGTATTTCTACTTCTAGACTGTAGTATTGTAGTATTTCTACTTTTACGGAAGTAAAGGATCTGAGTACTGCTTTGTTGTTGTTGTTGTTGTTGTT